>SNQJ01S0009070.1:119871-141106 GCA_010110895.2 Picea sitchensis
ATTGTAAATGAGAGTGCTTTCAATGAGTCGTTTCCATGTCTTGTATGATTTTGTGCCTTCAAGTTTATCTGAGTCGGAGAATAAATTAATTAATTTTGACATTGTAGTTTGTTGAATTTACGCACCAAAAATAATTACGCCAATAAATATGAAGATGAACAACACACAAAACGCATCACACCAAAGACGATCTATCGGGGCCTGGACTTGACCCTCGTATAGTCGTTGAAACAAGGAAAAAAATGACCGAGCTTTGTACTTGGCTCTAGTCAAATCCAAGGAACTTTCAAAATTTTACACTTTTACAAAAATCTGGCAATTTGGCCCCCCCTCAAAGTAAAAAAAATAAAAAATTACTTCGAGTTACAAAATTTTTGTTACCTCCAAAAAAAAAATTCGAACTGTTTATCACTAGTTTATTTAAAAAAAATAAAAAAATTCGTTTCCTTTGCTGACAATAATGAACTAGTCTTCGTTGGACATCTTCTTCAACAACTTCTTTGATGACATCTGTAGGAGCGTCGTCGTGAAGATCAAGCATGCAAAGATCTTGCATCTTCCCTTTTAAGACATCCTGGACCCGTTTGCAATGCCAAAATTGGCACTTAAATCAATACAAACGCACCAATTTACATGAATTTATAAACGCATTTTCAACTGAAGCTCGATCCGCTGGCTGAAGCAGAATATATGGGACTAGGTGTTGCTCTCAAACTCTAAACTGCTTTCCAAAAAAGTCTGGCCGAACTCCCAATTTGGAGGCACAATGTTCTAGGAAGTGGAGGTCCTGCAATCACTGCCAGTTACTCTGAAGGAAAGGCTCTGACCTACCAAGACGGTGTTGCATTGCCAGTTTTGACCCCAATTTCTTGACAAGGGAATCCACTCGGTTTGGCTACCCTTCACGCTCACTCTCACCAGGTCCCCTGCGCCGGCCACATTTGTGATGAGAACCAAGTTGAATCTCACTTCCCTGAGCTTGACGCACAACACTCTTCTGAACAGAATGGGCACAATTTCAGCAGTATTGAAGGGCGAGAGTATTGATAAGTTACAGTCGCTCCAGCAGTATTGAATTGGTAGGTTACAGTCGCGTACGTCACGCAGCAGAGGATTTCCACGCACCAGTCCGCAGGGGAATTACCAATTGCTCTTATTGATGCACCCATCGATCCACCAACACACAATAATGACATAAGAGAATTGCATCGAATGGAAATAACATCTATGCGTGACCATGAGTGTGGATCCGATCGGAAATAACTGCAATGCCATGAACTATGACAGAAAAACCTTTTAAGAGGAATTTTCAAGATAATTTAAGAGGAATTTTTGAGGAATTTTGATGTTGAATCGCGCGCCCACAGAGATCGCATTGAATCTAAATGCTTATAACAGTGATAATTAATTCGCCAAAAATTATTCAGAAATTACACAGCGTTTAATGGCAGAAGACTGATCGTTTAATACAAGAAATTAGTTTGCCATAAACTAATTCGCCATGGACAAATTTGTCAATTTTCAGGATTTTCCATTTGCAAAATCAATTTGTCTGAGTCTAATGACTGAAATCTGAAACTAAAAAACAATTTATTTTCCCTTTTTTAAAAAAATTTGAACAATAACTAACCGATTTACTTACAGATTATGCACCGACTTTCCTTGGTCTATAACCCTGGGATCTCTTCCTCAGATCAACTAATCTCTTCTTCAGTTCAGCAGCATTACTGGAGCTCTGATACCACAATAATGGTCGAAGTGTCCTCAAACACACACTTTTATTAATAAGAAGAGAAATTACATCAGAAACTTTGCAAGAGTTTACACCCGAACAACACAATACTCTTGCAATGAGCTATATATAAGCTAAATGTCCTAACAAATTCTAGATATGGATCACTTATTAAATAAACAAGTGTCCATTTACAATAAATGCTATCTTAACAATCTTATAACAATACTCCTAGTTTAGAGCCTAAGATACGACACCTCTCTAGAGTCATATCTTTTACAACAATAATGTATTTCTAAAAGTCTACATTTATTAATCAAATATTCTAGATTATTAATTTAATATTTTAAATTAATAATCATTTTATTCTAACTTTATAACCTATGATATTTGTATTTTGGATTATCTAACAAGGTAGAATTCATCCTTGTGGATTCATAACCTCATCTCAAGGGTGGCCTCTGTTGTAGAGCGAATAAGTGCAACATAAGGCCTATGGTTGGGTGGAATGTCCTTCTTCTACAACTAGTTGGTGGTTATTTCCTAGAAACATAAGTGTTCATGATTTATCTATGGATACGTTGAATTAATGTTGTTTGTGTTATGAATTGAATTAGTTTCTAGTTGTTCAATTATGTTTGCATGTTTAAGCTTGCATTTGTAACCATGGTGACATTCTACATTGAATGATTTAATTGTGTTTTCGTAAGCCTGCATTGCCATTTTTGCATGCATTAAATAATTAATAGCAAGACGATGAGTATATTGGTATTAGAGCAAAAAGTTGGTGGAAATTTTTGGGTTTAAGAAGTACCCCATATCCTCAACGGAGTGCGAAGGGTGTTGGGTATTTTACAGGAAAGGTCAAATGTTAAGGTTATTTTGGGAACTCAAATACATTTTAATCAGGGAAGATTCTAATCCAAAGGTATGCCAAGTTATAGACAATATTATTGTTGATATTCATGAATTATATTGTCTTTTTCTTAGTGGGGTTGGGTCTCATAAATTGTATGGATATTTGAACACATATTGGTATCACCCATGGTTTCCAAAGAAGAGACAACAAAATTAAATCCATATTAATTGGAGGTTCATTTTTTTCCCTTGAAAAAAAATCGCAATTTCTATTTCATTTAAGAAAGAGTTACGTTCTTTAGGCGCCAAAGTGCATACAAAAAGTCCTTCATTGAGTCAGATCATAATAACATCTCAAAAACAAAGAGTCTTAAACACATGCATAGCATGTTCTAACACCAGTATTTTAAAAAACAAAAACAAAAAAACTTTAAAGTAAATAGTCACGGAATGACATCTTCCCATCTGGAGATGATCTCCCCATCCAAGAATTCCTCATGTATGATGATGTGTTTAGTAAGCAATAATGCTTCCCTTGAGATATCATCAACGCTAGAATTCAGTTCTTGGTATATATGACAAAAATTGATATTGATGAAGGTCATTGAGATAGATTTAAGTCATTACCCTAGAAGCAAAAGGTCCATGTTTTGAAGAATTAGATTCCCCAACATCCAATCAATGGTTAATTTTGAATCACCAAAAAACGAGATCTCTTAAACATTTTGATCCATAACACACTTAAGCAAAAGAATAAAGACATGAACTCTCCCTTGGTATTTGTGCCTCCCCTCGGATTGGCTCTTCTAGTAATGAAATGGATACTAGAAAAATGCAATTGGAATCCCACACCACAAACGTTACCAGGCCCCTAACACGCTCCATCAAAAAAACCCCAAGCGAGGTTTGGGTTAATTTCTAATGGAACCAACAATATTGGCTCTTGTCTGGAGCTGTGTAATGTGGAAACATAGCCAAATCCTGGTGCACAACCTTAAATGAGGGTTGATTCTTGTCTTCAAATATCGAGGAATTGCATGCAAGCCAAATTCCCACAAAACCATATTTGGAAGCAGCCTGAAGGTCTTAAATGCATGATGCTAGAATATTCTAGAAAGTTGGCAGACAAAGATTCTTGCACCCATAAGTTACTTTGTTTCAATTGGCTGTTTATCTCTCGTTAGACCTGGCATGAGAAGGAACATTCCAAAAACAAATGAAGATTTGTTTTGACTGGGCATTTACATAGATAACAAATGCTCGAGCCTTGCTTTCCCCTCCTTTGCAGTTTATCCCAAGTTAGGACTCGTTTTGTTAGAACTAGCCAGGAAAATATTTTCCCTTTGGGTGGCCCATTTAAATGCCAAAGAGGTTTGAACCACCAGCAATAATCATTTCCGACAGTTGTTACCATTGCTTGATATCCTAGTTTTTTCGAATAACAACCACCTGATTTTGAATAATTGCAAACTAATTCATCCCTTGCCTCTGTTAAATGAACATGAGCATACGTGAGTTATGATGTAAATTGGGTCCATTCCAATGCCCAATTATCCTCCAAGCCTAAAACCTCTGCACAAATCTAGCTTTGATACCAAAGAGAAGAGAGTGATGCCACCAAAACAGTTTAGAGTACACATGCCCAGATCGTGAAGGTGAGCCACTAGATTCTCAAATAGAAAAATATTGTCCCCACAACCCACAATGGCATCAATCCCAACCCTTACTTGCTAGCTCGAACCAACCTTCCATGCCAAGAACTATCCAATAATTGGGAAAGCTTGGGAAATCACTTGTCATTGGCTCTAGGCATTGTCTGTTTCTTTCCTCTATCGAATCCAAACAATAATTATGCCTAGCTCTATATATTTAGCGATCAAAATTCATTTTCAAAGACTATCACTTGTTAGGAAGACCCAAAAAGAGATTTAGTTGTTAAGGCACGACCAAAGGTCCAAAGATGTTGTATGCCCCATCCACCCAAACTCTTCGGTTTGGAGAGCCTTTTCCAGTTTACCAAATATGAACCAAGATACTCAATGCCTCCCTTCCAAAGATAGTTGAAACACAACTTTTGAATTCATGCTAGGACCCCTTTCGGGATATGAGCCAGGATATTCGAGTATACATGAATTACTTCAATAACCAATTTTATGAGAACTAATTTGCCCCCCTGGGAAATCCATCTATTACACTAGAACTTTATTCTATGCTCAATTCTAGCCACAAGCCAATTCCAATCAGTTGATCCATAACTATTGTGTTTTAAAGTAAAACCCAAGTACTTGAAACCCTCCTCCATCTTGTGAATATGATAGTTGAATAAAGTGGTGAATAAATGTTGATAAGGCCCCTATACTCTCGGAAGGTAGATAGTTGACTTATCGACATTGATAAGCATTCTCGTTGCTTCACACAATAGAGCCAATGTGTCTTTTAATATGTTACCTTCAGATTTTGCACATGCACAGAAAATAAGAATATCATCTACAAAAAAACAAGGGTATAATGCTCTCCGATCTCCCCATATGAATACCATGAAAAATATTATTTCATTTGACTTATGATAACACTAGCTCAAACCATCAACCACAAGTAGGGAGATAGAGGGAGACCTTATCTAAGCCCATGAGTTGAATGGAAAAGAGGAGAGCCCGCCCCAATTATAAGGAAAACAAAAGAGATTGTGGTGGTACACGTCATAATCTACTTAATTGATGATAGATCAAACCCAACATCCAACAATAGAATATGGAGATATAGCTAAGAGACCCTGTCATAGACCTTTGACATGCCAATTTTGATTACCGAGACCAAGTGTTTATTGATTTTAATGGAGTGGATCCTTCTTGCGCTAAGTCAATGGCTCCATGGATTAACCATCCCTTTAAGAATCCAAATTGTTTAGAAGTAATGGCATTTGAGAGCACGGGCTTTAAGCGGATTGTAATATTCTTTGCAATGATTTTATATAAGCAGTTACAGAGTGCAATAAGGTGGAAATCATTAAAACAAGAAGGTCGATCAGATTTTGGAATGAGTGCAATGAAAGTGGAGTTAATGTAGTGATTCAACTTACCCAAGATTCATACTTCTTCAGTGACTCGGAGCAAGTTGTTGAATGTAGCCCCAAACTTTTATCTTTTTTTTTTAATGTAGCAAGAACCCACATAAGTTCTTCTTTTGAAATTTCATGGAACAGGTCTTCATTTGCCTATTCATCAACTATTTGGGGGTATAACGAGACTTGCTTACGAATAGAATCCAACTTAACCCACTCCTCCTCCTTGAACAAAGCCTTTAAATGATCAACACCTAAAGCCACCAAATTATGAAAACCATGAACTTTTTTGCCTTGCGTGTCAGATAGTTCCCATATAGTGTTCTTGTTTTTCCTATAATTGGAAAAGCTTTGAAATTTTTTAGTGTTTTGATCTCCAGCTTCAATCCAAAGAGCTCGACTCTTGAGTTTCCAACTCTTCTCTTGTTCCAATAGCAGAGATTCCCCATGTGCTTCTAATTCTCAACAGACTTTCACTTCATCTAAGGACCCTTGAGAATCTTGTAATACCCAATATAAGCACTTGAGATTTTCCTCTATAGATCTATATTCCAATTCAAATATCTTATGATGGTCCTTGGCCCATGAAGAAACAATAACCTTTATTCTCCTAAGAATCAAGACAAAGTGCGCACTGCCGGTGATATTATTCCCCGACTGATAATTTGACCAATTGTTTCGAACATGAGTATGAAATTCCTCCAATCCATCCCACATCGAATTGTATTTAAAAGGAGAGTTTGTCCTTCCATCATACCTCCCCAACTCTAAGAATATAGAGAAGTGATCAGATATTCGAATTGGGCCAACCCAATAACAATACAAACCAATAACCTCAACAACACTGTGATGCACAAAAACACGATCTAACCGCTCAACAACCCCCTCTACACCACTTTGTTTGTTGCTCCATGTTAGCTAAAGTTTAATCAATTCGACATCTATCAGATCGTGACATTCAAATATATCTAAGAAAAGTGAGCCAACTTATCTTCACGGGCCGATGATCCCCATAATTCTTCCTTGCTTGTAGTGAAATTTAAATCTCCACCTATGATGAGATTGTCCTTTTGAATGTAATTTGCACCAGGACCAAAAAGGCTCCTTACCTTCATAATAAATGTGAAGGTTGAGGATGGAGAAGATATGATCCAATTCCATGCAAAAGGCCTATGTGAAGAGACTTGAAGGAATCAAAAAACAATTTACGAGATTACTCTATGCCTTGCGCCAAATTTTTATATAAATCTTTTTTATATTGCTATTTGCCTCAACACAACACCTTATATAATATAATTTCAGTTTTAGTTCAAAAAAATGATGTGAAATGGTATATTTGAAAAGAGTTTTTCTTAGAGATCCCAAGGTACTATCAAGCGGCTTTTCGTGGAAGAAAACAAAATAAGTTCAAGAGAAATAATAAAGAGACTTGAGAATTTACAATGTTGAAGTGAATGAGAGGAATACCAACATGCTTCAACAGTCTCTTTGGTTGTTATTGGCGCAAGTGAGACACAACAAGCTAAATCCAAGAGCAACCAGAGTTGAGATCCTTTGTGAGCCAAGAGTTAAGTTTTTAGAGCAAAAGCCAATAGTAGGATTTGAAGTATCAAGCTTGTGAAGAGGATGACTTATAATGAGTTTGTTAATGGAATGCAGATTATTTAGTATGGCCTTGAACATAAAAAATTCCAAGCCTTTGGCCATCTTGGAGAAATACTAAGGTTGTATAAATAAATTTGTAGTTTCATTAAACCTATAATAGAACAAAGTTTAGAATTGATATCATATTTTTAAGATGGTTTTCTTAATATATTATGCATTTTTTTGTCCTTTCCCAAAAGTATTTTCTCTATTCAATCCCTTACGTGTTGGTAATTGTTAACGGTCTGTGTATGCTCTCTATTTTTCTTAATGTTGTCATTTGATGAATTAAAAAAGTGTAGATGGCACATAAATTGCACAAACACTAGGGACGAGTTTATAATTTTAATTGGTTTTAAGAGAATTTGTTTGATATATATTAGGTGATTTTTACTCCCTTGTTATATACTAATCGAAGATGCTCCCAAACATCACTAGCTAGCTCGGGAAGCTTCAAATCCTAAAATATGGAAATGAAAGAATAAAAAACTTGTCATTGTGTGTTGAAGGAAAGAAGCAAGGTGTGTGTAACGTACCCAGTCTCCCACTGGGTCCCATTACCACCTTACACATGCTCTAGTATTACTTTGTAACATCCCCAACCACCTGAGCAATGTTACTCTGATAGATTCACTGTACAGTTTCTATTCTAACACTAGTCTGTGCAGTTTAACTAGAAGTAACGCACTTAGCCCAAGCTTGAGTCGCGCCACGCAACTTGTATAGCGGAAGCAACAACCTCTTTACAACACAATCTTAAGCAACGGAAATAACTCAAAACCACACACACCAATTGTGCACACTAGCATTTAGATCACACAGTGTTACTGCGCTCACAACCTTCTAAGCGTCATGTGTCAACTCATATTTCACTATTTGTGGAATTTAATTCTCTGCCCCCATACACACAATTCCAGTCTCTTAGTGTACACAGGTTACCATCCTACACACCCGACCATTTAATCCTTGTCTTAACGATTCATAACCAAAATGACAAGGGTAAACTTAATAGGCAAAGTTATCATCAACTGGCATACTTATGCACAACTACAATTAAAGGCTAAAAACACCACATTTACATGTACAAGCGACATTAACCAAATAACAATAAATACTTATATGCAACACATACAAGAATCGACCCATTCCAAGCATAGTCAAATATGCACACAATAAACAATACAAGCACATAAAGAACACTTATCTTTTTATGAAAATCACCAACTGTGTCCTTGACTCAGACGTTCCTCCCAGCCATAAACATTGTTGCTCATTAAGCTTTCAACAACCAGTCACCCCCGAGTTGGGGCTCAACTCCACCAAGGGAAAAAGGGTTCCTAACAACAAGCTATGGTCTAAAACTCAACAAAGTTTCTCAATCCTAAGTTCCTACTGCTACAACTAGCCCATAATCCCTCATTCCCCAGACACCTGTCACACCCAAGGAAGTGTTTCCCTTCTCTGCTCAATAGTCCTTTGGTTGCACCATTTCCCTTTCCAGGGTTACCAACAACATGTTGGACAGCAAGTTTCTGAGCCCTGCGACTAATACCCATCACACCAGGAAACAATTCTCAACAAAAATCTCGCCTGGAGAGTATTCCCACAAGTCTAACAACCACTCCACAACAGCCAGTCTCTCACCCAGAGAGACTGTTCACGGTCTGTCAACCCAACTTTTCGACATTGAAACTATGAATGTATCCCCACAACTCCTTACAAGTTTCTCCCTGCAGATAAGGTAACAATCGGATTTTCCATACAGTTCGACCCCCCCCCCTCTCACGAGAGCCTGCAACATCTGTAATAATACCCTCATCCCCCCAAAATACATTGAGGCAAGCAATATATATTGCATGCCTTCCACGTGGCACTTGTCACCTTCAAAAGTAGCTTTAAGTCACTTGGTGACTCGTTCCATACCCTTGGGGAACGTAGGATAAAAACATATCCATAACATTACACTTTTGGAAATATTATTAAAATATTTCCCTCCTTTTCCCTTTTTCGGTGGAGTAGGCCCCATCATCTCTTTTCGTTTGAGTCAGTCAGCACGTAGCGATGCAATATTATATTACTATTTATGATTATATTTACATGGGTAGGCGCGTTGACCTATCTACGTCCAGGCTCACCGACCTCATAATTACGTAGGCTCTCTGACCTCAAAACATAAACATTCATTCCCGCGCACTAACCCAAGTGCGTGCAACATAGTGCAATGTGCACACTTGCCAAGGTGCACACAACACATAGACTGTGCGCACCCTGTCTTTGTTAACACTTTTCCGCACATTACTATGATGCGTGCAACAGCCAAAACCAGGTGTCCTTGGATCACCAAACTAAATGTACATTACATTTACACTTGGTATTGATCGACTCACCAACCTATATATACAATTACAAAGGTTTATGGATTAGGGACACTACAATGTGCGTACATCTCATGGGCGTGTAAACTTACCCTGTAGGGAATTCTAGTATCACCACAATGACAATGTGCTAATTGGGCATGGGAAGGGCCACGAGGCTCCCTACTCATGTTGTCGGGGTCCCTCCCTAATAATCTAGTAACTATTGTAAATGTATGGATCTTACAAGCTTGCGTTATAATTTCCCAAGATAATCTCACACAAATTAGTTTATTGTCGTACCATGAGAATGTTCATGAAAGCTCTGTATCATTAAATAAAACTTCATTGCATTTGTTGCAAGAAATGTAAAGAAATTCAACACAAACAAGCATCCAAGTAGAGTGAAACTCAATATCTATAGGAAGATGATCTCTAGCAAGTTTTCTTTCCACAAAATGTAGGTTGGAAGGTACTAATGACCTAGAGATTTCACTTAAGCCCTTTCAAACTTGGCCAAGGGACAAAATTGGAACACATGTTTTGGGATTTCAACTCGTCCACACTAGGGACACCATGGGTTTTGAACTCCTAGGTATGTTAATCTCTTGTTGAAAAGAAAACCCCCCATAACTAATGGATTCAACAAAAGTAAATTTCTTTGATTCTAATATTCACTTCTATAAGATTCATTGTTGTAAGATCTAGCTTTTATGTTCAGACTTGACACACCAAAGCTCGTGTAACTAACCATCTACGATAGGCTTAAAGTTGAGCCACTTGTACTCGAGTGTAGGCTCGTATTTGGAAAATGCTATAAAGTGAACTTGTAATAGCCTTAGCACTATGCACAAGATGATTGTAAGACTAGTTAAGGAAGAGATAACCTAAAGCCAAGATTTTAACTCACCAAAGTATAATTATACTAAGCGTTCTCTAGTCTATCTTTTAAATTAAGCTTCGACCATGGAAGTCGATCCTTCACTATGTTGTTAAATAAATCGTTGGTTGTATGAATACCCCCTTTTAAAGAATCACAAGGTTGAGAATGAGGGGGTTTTAACCAACAATTTCCCATTGTTCTACATTAAAGGGGCCTGCTAAATGCAATGATCATTAGAAGACAATCTAGTCTACTAGGGGAGGTCTCTCCCTAACAAAAAAAGGCTTAATAGCCTACCATGCCTTCCAAATACTTTGAAACAAAAAGTTGCCATCAATTTTGGCAAGAGAAAAAGCATTAACCAATGTCTGCAAGGAGATTCCCTCCTAATATTTCATGCATAGGGAATACCCCTTTTGAATCTAATTCCCCAATAGAACTTTCGAAGCCTCATTTCCATTCATTTACTGAGAGACCCATTTGGTGCATAAAGATTAATGGGATTGAATATGAGCCTTGCTTAAGCCCAAACTACAATATTCTTTTGGAGTACAGCTTAAGTTCCATTTGATTCTATGAAATCTCTCTCTACCATAAATATTGGACTATAACAAATTCTTGAGGGCCATGTCCCCCATTAAGCCAACTTGGAAGGCACCCATCACAAGGAATAATTGACATGGGTGGCAACATATCATTAAGTATGAATATGAAACTTATATTCTCTGGCTAAAGGCTTTGTAATCCATTGTTCATTTTCTTTTGGGTCTTTTCACTACCACATTCAATAGATATTTAGGATAAACACGCGAAGCAAAGGGGTCCAAAGAACTTAAATAGCTATCCCAACTAAAGCCTAGCCTCAACCCTATGTTACTAACTGATCAAGAATTGTGCATTGGATCTGTCCAAAGAACCACATTTTGAGCCAATGCATGCTCAACATGAGGTTGCATGGAAGGTACTCAAAGATTACATCACATTGTCCCAAGAGGTTTCTTGCTCCAAGATAATAAGAAAGGAGTGGTCAATAAAATGGCCATCCACCAATTACCTCGAGACATGCTTATGAAGCGAGATAGCCTTAATGAAACCCATTCCTACCTTATTACATAACATATAGCGTAAATATTATGTAGCCTTCACATATAATGTGAGAGTTAGTGGGCATCCTTATGTGATAATACAAAACAAGAAAACCTCCTTAGTCTTGCATTAATTAATGGGCATGAAAGCACATGCCTCAATAAACACTATCTTGATCACCCCAGTAAAGAAGGAGCCAAAATCTAGGGCTTTCGTGATTATAAGATAAATAGCTACTTAACTTGGTCATAGGCCTTTTTGAAGTCATTAACAAAGTGAGTATCTAATCCCAAGGCTTGAACTCATTCCATACTTTCCCAAATAACAATAACATTGTTAAGGATTATATATTCCTCAAATGAATCATGTCTACTCTTGCCTAAAATTTTTAGGCAAAATATGCTCTATGCATAGAGGTAAGACCATGGCCAGATTCTTGTAAGAAGGTTTTGACAAGAAAAATCAACCTCTAACTCATGAATAGCGTAGGGTCTCCTACCTCAAGGATGAATTTGATGAAACCTTATTGCTTCCTTGTAGACCTACAAAAAATATAGCCCGACAATATACCATGTTTCCTTGTAGAACCCATATAGGAATCCATCCATCCTCGAGGATTTATTTGTAACCATCTCATGGAGAGTGGAAATTATTTCATCTAAGGATAAAGCTTTGTCACATAAACATTTTTGCTCCTCTAACCACATTAAGGTAGTTTTGCATGGACACCTCCCTCTCATTAGTAATATGTAAAAGCTAAAAGGCCATTTGTAATTATTGATAAACTCTAACTCAATTGCATCTCAATCAGTTGCTTGCACATTCTTAGTCTTGATAGCAAAGATCTATCGCCTACTTTTTTCATTGCCAAGCCTTAAAAAAGGACTTAGTAGGCATATCTCCCGTCTTAAGCCAGTGTAAAAGAGAACGAAGTTAGGCACCTTTGGAATGACAAAATTCATCCACTCCAATAAGGCAAAAAAGTTTAGTAGTTTGTGCCTAATTCCCTTCACTAAAAGGGTCGAAGGGAAGGGCTTAAGACACAACCTCAAACTCTTCCCAAATGGCCCAATATTAGTTGTGCCTCGTTTCAATTGTTTGACGTCGATAGCCTGAAAGGAAGGTTGTTGATTTTATGGAAATAACATGCCTCCACCAGATAATCCACCCATCAACCCCTTGAGGATTAGGAAATAAATTCTATATTGTTTTAATACATGTAATACAACTCTACTTTTGTAAGTGCAAAACATTCAACATGAATCTCCTATTATGGATGAATATTTTTCTACACCTCACAAGATAACAAAACAAATGAGTTGGAGGTTAGATAAAGTGCTCATACATCAACATGCATTGGCATTCCATCCAAACAATCAAAATAGAAAAAGTTATGCTATGAGATGTATTTTTTTATCTAATATTTGCAAGGGCTTGTCCTAGCCTTTGCAAAAATTATTTTGGGTAAACCACAACTTTGTAGAGACATGGTTTAAAAATATATTAGGGTTGCAAATCCCTAATCATGACATAAGGATGTCTAAGTTTTTTTCTCACCAAGAATAATCCTCACTAGCAGGGCTCCTTCGTTATATTCTTAATTTTCCACTTTGTTAAAATCCCTACAACCAATGGCGAGATCTCTAACAACTCATCATCCATCCACGATTAGAATGTTACTATCTCAACAACATCATTGGAAGTGTAGATCTTGGCTAAGCCAGACAATCAATCGTTAAGATTCAAAATAGTCCACACCAACTGCTAAATACTAGGTTTGCACCTCTTTTCTCTTTTCCTCCATCAGCCCATCCATTTGTCAACCTAATTTTTGCTTAGTTCTTTTTCAATGGTGTGTTGAGTCATTTTGATTTGTTCTCATCTTCCTTTTCTTTTTTATCATTTTCTTGCTCTTTGAAAGGTTAATACATGTTTTGGTTTGAATTGAATAACACGCATCACCATGATTTTGTCACTAGTGGGTTGCTAGCAGGTTAACCTAGGCCTTAGATGCAAAAAGACACAGATTGCAAGAATGTACTTATTCTTGCAAACATCAGAAAACGCGTTGTTTTGTTGGTTTTAACGTTCAAAATTTAAAAAAAAAAAAAATCAAGTTGTGTTGGCGCCTCGCATGCGTGTGCATGTCCTTGAGCACTCAAGTTCATGCAGGTTACCACCAGTTTGAGCATCATTGTAGAATTCATGCTAAAGTCATGTAGGTTTGCGCCTTCAATTGTTATCATCGCGGGATCGTGGGAAATTATTGTCGCAGGTGGTAAAGTAAATCAAAGTAACACATACATTCGACTCAACATTTTCAACAAAGGCAGTTAGAATGAGATGGTTTCTCCCCGAGATCGTTGGCAATTGAACATAACAGATCCACAGGGGCTCGAACTGTTCGAAATCATTCCAGAAATTAGAGATGTTATCAACAAGACATAATGGTTTGATTTCATCTGCGCTTTTGAAAGGCCCCACACTGGAGTGGCCTAACTCTTTGCACAAAATTTCGATGGGTTTGAGACCCAGCTCGGGGACACCACAATTCATATCACAGAGCATTTTATTGGGGCAAACTGCACTCTCGCGGTCAGTGGGGGGAAATGGTTCAAAAAAGGAAAATTTCCAATAAATCTCTACAACAAATTCCTGGTGTCAGAACACCAAAACCCTAACTGGAGTCAGGGTATTTCGATTATGTGGATTAAATATGAATGGTGGGACATCCTGACCGCAATCCAAAGTTATATTACAGGTGAAGGTCGTTTCTCAATTGTGCACTGTTATCACCTATGTTTCCTTATGCACTTAAGTGGTGATAAAGAATTAAACCTCCCTTTGTATTTGCTCAAAAGTTCAATGAAAATGTCTAGAAGTGTCCAGAGCCAGCCTGAATTTGCTCACAGAAGTTTATATCACCAGGGTTTTATAAAAATCTTGGTCCTCTTTGCTTTGGATTAAATAAAGATGACCTGGAAATATTTTTTATAGTTTGAAGGGTTAGAAGAAGAGGAACATGAAGTTGATCAACATTGTGAAGAGAAACGGGACGAGGATAATCTAGAAATGAGGGTTTCCCCTAAACCTGGGTGCTCCTTAAAGGCTAACCAACAAACTAGAAATAAGAAAGTTGCACCCAAAAAGGGGGTACCCGATATAAAAGGGCCAAATCAATTTCTCTGGCAAAGGAAGAAACCCCTCGAAGGCAGCTAAGATTATCTACAGGAAAGCAAAGAGAGAAGGAGGGCAAGAAGGTTTGTATCAGACAACAAGAAGAACATGTCACCCCACCAGGTCCATTGTCACCTAAGCATTCTAAAGATGAGCTTGTGACCACCACCATGTAGCAAGACAAAACTTCCAGGACAAAAACAAGGAGGCAAAAGAAAACTAAACAACACAGTCCCGAGATTGTTGCTGCAGAATTTGTGCCTGTAGAAACCTTGATTAAGGAATCCCCTTAAGCCAAACATAGTAGAAAAAGGAAAGGGAACTAGAACCCTGAAATGCCCAGTAAACCTAAAAGGAAAACCAAGATCACCATTCAATTACGACTAAATTCTAAAGCATTGTTTAATCCATCTTTGAAAGGCCATCAACCTATAGTAATTGAGGATGAGAACATTGAAGAAGACATCTCTGGATTTTCCAATATGGAGGAGATGGTTGTCCACACATTTAAAAAGATGACCTGGGATAAAGCAAAGCATAAATACATCAAAGGGGAAACTTCAGGGATAAAGTATGAAACAGTGAAGACAAAGTACCCTGCACACTTGGATTTAGAACAAAATGCAATGGAACTTGGGCCAGATCCCGAGCATGACTCTTATAGCATAACCCCAGATACAAAGCTATTTCCTGAGCAAGTTTCACATGACACCAAACCAAAGATTAAAGCAAAAATATTGAAGATGCAGGAACCTATGAGGGAGACACATGAAAAAAATTCTGAGGTGGCACCCAAATATGAGACGAGGTCAAGAAAAACTAAGTCATCCATTGACCTCAACAAATATGCCATAGAGGAAGAACAATGGATAAAGGATAGAAATAAGGTGTTGAAGTTGACAGAGGTATAGATGACAACCACCAGGTACAAATGTTGAAGCAAAAAATTCAGAGTTTACAGCAGCAGAAGCAAGATCTAGAAATGCAACATACTAAGCTACAAAAGAAGTACCAGAAGCTGTAAAAGAAGCATCAGAAGACATGCTTGTTCTTGAAAGAAATAATCTAAGAGGTCTATTGCTGTCAAAGAAAAAGGATTTGGGACTTATGCTAGCTAATCTACTTGTGTTCCAGTTTGGTCTCCAGTTGGAGTGTACGTGGGCATCCATGCACAGTCACGTGCCAGCCACAACTGTCAAAGGTTTTTGTTAAGGAGTTGTTCTACTTCAGTTGTCAACAGTAGTCATAGCTGCACTTAAAAAGTTTTGTTGTTTTAGTTCAAGACATTGCTGCCAAGTGTAATAAGTGGTCATTTTCTCTTGATATGAACCATATTTTTTTGTTAAGATCAAGTTAAAGGGAAGTCATGACTGATACTTCCAATTAAATACACTCAGGTCAAAGAGATGTTTTCAAGTTGTAATGAAGGAGTGACAATCAAGTTATTTATAGAGTCTAGTTGTAATGTGAAGTTGAACTTTTGTTTTAGATCCTAGATAGATGGTCGAAACCGTCCTGGTATAGAGATAAATAGACATATTTTTTAATGTAATAGGGTTCGGTTTTTTGGAGATTAAGCATCAGAATTTTCGCTGGACCTTAAACCTATGACTGTAAAGCTTCCTACCTGTTGAATATAAGTCTTGATGACAGTTTGTGTTTTTCTTCTCAAATCTTTGTGTGTTCTTAATCTTATCTAGATGCAATTTGGAAATGTATGCAATGTGTAGTTTCATTTCCTTTAAGCTAATGTTTCAATGAATTGTTTATTGCTATGCAACCTGGTTTCAACTATTGTTTGCAGTAGATAGTTTATTGTATTACAACCTTGTTTGGATGATTTGTGTCAAGATACAGATTTTAAATCTGGAATATTATTTCAAGTGCACAGATGGTAACAATGTTGCTACACCACCTCTTCCTTCGTTTTTCTCAACTAAGTAAGCAATGGCATGAGACCATTTAAAGTTAATCAAATTTTAACAAAAGGTCACAACTAATCTTACCTCTTACAGGTACATTGAATCTAAGCTTTCAACATGTCAATATAGTCAACAAATAGTTCCCTCTATATCGAAGTCTAAGAGACCATAAACATTTCACAATAACAATTTTGTGCATGGGGGCAGAGGGAAATATCTTCTCCACTGCCATTTTTGTCCCCTATATCTATTCATCCATCCATCAATTCATCACACAAAAAAATGAAGTTAAAAGTTTCCAAGGGTGAGAAGAACTCTTGTACATTCTTAGATTTTCTAGGTGGCACATTGCCTTCCTACAACTATGCCTTTGCACACGAGCTTAGTAGGTGCAAGGTTGATCTACCTCACATGTTGGTTTTAGGACAAGATTTCATGCTTTAAGGGCCATAGGCCGCACCCATGGGTGTAACTATATCAACCAACATGTGGATTTTGGAGCCTATTTGGTTTGTTAATTTTAGGAAAGAAATAGCTTGAGGTTGGGTTTAAGGGAGTCTATTGACACTTGAGCCTTTCCTTGTTTTTTTTTACACAAAAATTGGAGAAATTTTATTTATAAAAAGAACATGACAGAGGTCGCTGGATACATAGGAAGGTGTTGGTAAAGAAGAAAATCCAGCATAATATAACTTGCAATTATAAAATAACATTGTTATTCTTATTGTGCTTTCATGCTATACTATTTCCAAAACTTTGGCATTCAAGAACATTGATCTTTCACCTTACAAAGATTTACAACATTTGACGTGCTATACCACTTTTCTTTCTTGATGAGATCTTCATCAACTGGGGGCACCAAAGCCACATTCAGATCTCGTAGTAGCATATTCACATTGGTTTTTGGTCTGTTGTTAACCGCTTCATTCTGACTCTGAACTGAAATCTCTGAAGGATCTTTCCTCGCATCCAATTTTGTTTTTATCGTCTCCCCCTGTCTACGAAGGAAGTCCACTTCATCTTGGAGTTGCCCAATGAGCTCTCTGTGTTGTGCTAGCATTTCCAGAGCGAAGAAGAGGGTCGAGCTATGCATGTCTACTATGAGAGAAAGTCGGTGAGTGGAGGTAAAATTATCCTCCACCAACTCTTCATCGATAGGCTCCCGAGCTTGCCGTGGGACATTCCCGTGATCCATGAAGGGAGACATAATGTAGGTGTCAAAATCTATAAGGGCCTGGGTCGTCACCAAATTACAACCAACCAAGCTTGCCAAAGATCACCTTTGAATCCAGGTGACGGTAGAGTAGAGACTAATTTTGACGCAAACTTTGAAATTATTAACGATGATATTTGGCAATGACAATGAATTTAACAGGAGCACAACCGAAAGGAAGAGGAAGCCTGGATACCCGACCAGTGGTAAGTCTCAATTGTAATGCAGGATGTCGAGGGAGAGTAGAGGGATAGGTGCTCCTTCACCAAGCCAATTCACCTTCCTCACGATTTTACTCTGCGCACCAATTAACCCACGCCATTATGAGATTTCCTTCGGCCAGTGTAGTAGATGTGGTGGTGAATTTGGTTCTCCACCCGAACCTCGAATTCCCGAATTTACATTTTCCCAGAGAATTAAACAAACCGGGAGATAGGAATTTCTCCCAAATGAATGAGGCTTCTTGATACTGACCGACATTAGCATTCTCCCTCTCTTAATAGGGCCTCAAGTGGAAGAGGTGCATGAACACATTCGACTGCAAATCCTCCCACGAATCAGAGGTCCTGTAGGGGCTATCGTGGCATGTACCTTCTGAACTCCACACTTCCTTTCATGACTATTGCCTTTTCATCCATCATCAAATCTATTGACGCTTGATCTGGCGTGAAGCTGGAAGGTACAAAATGTTGAGAAGTCCCACGAGGATAATTCATGGAATGACTGCACATCTTCACGGACGGGACTGATGCCAAGTGTGACCTGCATAATCCCATGAGCCAGAAGATAGTGGGTGTACTGTAGAACCATTCCCGAGTTGCATGAATGACCCACCTGTCATCCTTTGATTATCCTGGGCCCAGGTGGATTGAATTTGACATGGGTGACTTTTCATTAGGGAGGGGCTATGAATAGGACCCGCACTTGGACTTTCAAGGATCCAGGGGCCATTCTGATTGCCTGGTTAGCCATTTTGTCGGCTTCCCTATTGTTTTCGCACAATATATGGAAGAAATTAGCTTGAGTGGAGTACATGAGTGTTTTTTTTCGAGCTTAGTTTTATTAAGATTGATTCCCACAACAAAATAACGGATAATGTCTTTTGAGTCACCTACTATTGTGATATGCTTCAATTGTTGCTCCTACGCTAGAAAAATCCCTTGATAAATCGCATATACCTCAGTTATATTGTTGGAAGTCTTGCCCAAGTTCCAGGAGAAGTCTAGCAAACGATTTACTCTAGGGCTATACAACACCCCTCCTACACCTGCCTCCCCTGCTTGAGCCTTTCCTTGTTTTTTTTTTTTTTATGTTTGGAGGAATCGGCAACTAGTTGGGCATGTGCTCGCGTTACACGTGGCCGTGTTATCCAACCGCTACCACTATAACCTCCAGGTGTGCCCACGACGCCCCTTACGCAACACAAAAGGTAAGTCGGGGGGAGTTGAACTCGAAACCTCATGGAACTTCATTTTCACGGCACTTGCCAATTAAGCACCCCCCCCGGGGGCTTGAGCCTTTCCTTGTTACCAAAGTCCCAAATCCATAATTATATTCCAAGGACAAAGTAACTTAAGTCTCTCGGGGGGCCCAAAGGGGTTAAATGTGTGGGAGAAATAGCTTGAGCAAGTTCATCGCACCTTTGGCTCTTCTGGAGACAGTTGATAGTTGACCAAAAGGGTTGACTGAGTAATTGACTAAGTGGTTGACTAGGTATTCGATTGGTCGATGAATTCAACTAAATCCGTTGAATACTGTGCAAAATAAGGTTGAATTTAAGGACTTCATTATGCACTCCAAGCAATGTAAGTGGACCTCATCTTCCTCACTTCAAGGGAGTTAGTTAAATCTAGGTGCTATATAAGATGGTCTTATGGGTAGATCTAGACATGTGAAGTGCTTGTATTATATGGAAATATTCTGGTTTCTTATGCTTCTATATATATCGAGCTATGCTCACTTATTCTTAAGTGTTATAATCATGTCATTAGACACCACCTCTTCTTGGAATGCTTAGCTCTATGATATACTTAATTCCCTAGTTCTCCTATATGTCATCAAAGTTATTGGTTTGAGACCTAGCTTGTTGTCAATGAGCCTTTTGGAGTTTGTTGATTGGATGTGATCNTCATTAGACACCACCTCTTCTTGGAATGCTTAGCTCTATGATATACTTAATTCCCTAGTTCTCCTATATGTCATCAAAGTTATTGGTTTGAGACCTAGCTTGTTGTCAATGAGCCTTTTGGAGTTTGTTGATTGGATGTGATCCTAACGAGTTGGAATTGTCAAGTAGATTGACTTAGGGTTTTGACTTGTGGACTAAATCAAGAATTAGATTTGTGGATCAACATCTTGTGTTCCAAGCAAAACCTTGTGGTTCTGAACGGTCACAATTATGGAATATGGGCACGAGATATGGAGACATTGGGATTAAGGAACTTTGGTAGTTTACAAAGGTTGTGGTTCTATATCTAAAGTATGATTAGAAAAAGTTTATCATCGATAAGAAGGATGAAGCTATAGGATTTATAACAACCTATGTCTCCAGAGAGATTCACTTTCATATGAGTGGGAACGATTATCCAAATGAAGTCTAGAAGAAGCTAAAGACTTTGTTTGATAAGGCTGACAAAAGTTAGGTTCTACAGAATGATAAAGAGTTAATCTCTATTGATCCTCTCTCCTTTTAAATAATTGAAGGTTACTTGGCTTGTGTGAAGGTACTTCGATATAAATTGGGTGAATGCAAAAAGGATTTTTCAAAGAAAGATGGCCAACTCACAAAACTAATCTAGGTGAATCTAAAGACACCCTATGATGTACTCTCTTTGTCATTCCATGCTAGTTAGTCTTGTATAAAAGTGGATGGTAAGGATTATTTCTTTGATTCTTTATGTGATTTGCTAATTAAGGCACAAGAAAATTTGCTTGATGAAGGCAAACTTAAAGTTAAGTAACAAGCCCCATTTGTTGAAGAGAAAAGGTCAATAAAACCATAGAGAACGAGCTCGATAATGAAATCAAGAGAAACAATGGGATTGTATCAACCAGAATGTTAGGAAGAAGCATGGTGATCAGACTTCAACTAAGAAAGGTAAGAAACATAACACCTATCATTATTGCGGAAAAATTGGGACATATGTAGAAGGCTTGCTAGCAAAAGATTAAATACCTAAAGGAGAAAGTGAAGAAGCTTGAAGGAGACATGTTGACTAGACGAATTCCCAACTTATAGCATTGAAATTTGGAAGGTAAGGTGGATAACTATATGTTTTATGTTAGTGCTTCTTGACCCTTGCACG
>SNQJ01S0009070.1:167155-180501 GCA_010110895.2 Picea sitchensis
TTACATCGACCTAGGGCAAGAAAATCCTAAAAACGTTTTTGGGCATACATGGCAAGAAAGAAAATCACATAAGAATGGAAAAAAATGGTTTTTGATCCATCAAAAATCTATTTTGAAGATGTAAAACTCATTGCCACTGAAAACCTATGAAAATCTATGGTGGAAAAATGAGAAATAATGGGCAATTTTTTTTACTTACCTTCAAATGCAAAAACTGTGAAATCGACTAAAAATTCCAATGCCAAATCCACAATTGTGACCCTTGAATCCACAAAATCCCAATGACAAACTCTTCCTTGGCTGGTTGAATGGCTTGGCTCTCCTCCTTGGCTAAATGTAAAAATAAAACTAAAAAACCCCCTCATGGAGTCTTAAACCCGCGGCTTTTTTGCTTAGATGATTTTTACCCATCGACTCGTGAGTTTTTCCCCAAAAATCGCCAAAAAATCACCCGATTTTTTCTGTGATTTTTTGAGAAAAAATCGTTTTTGACTTAAACTCGTGATTTTGGCTATTTATCGGCGATTTTTGTAACAGAGCACCAAAGACACCGACCCCCCTTGGGGGGATTGAAACTGGGTGCTGGGTAGTCCAATGATTTTATTAATTTGTTACAATCTTTTTCAGGAATGTTTGTGGTCCTTTTATTAATTAGGGACCATCATACTTACAAGGTTTCAAAAAATCTTATTGGAAAAGGAGGAGAGGTGTTTTCGGGGGACCCGAATGGCCCAAATCTGCCAAATTTCGACAGAACTTCCCCTTGGCTGTTTGCAAACCTACAAAATTCAGCAAGTAAAAGAACAACAAAGATGCCCAAAATAACTTTGGACAACTTGCAAAAGAGTGTTAGAATTGTACACAAATTTATCAAATAAAACCTATGATAAGTTAGCAATCTAGAGACTAAGAAAGCAAGCTAAATGGCAAGCCTTCTTAGTGACTTTGCTTGCTGTCTTAAAACAACAAGTACAATGGCACTAAGATTGCCAAATTTATATTTAAAGCACTTTAAAATGAAAGACCCTTTAGCTTTGAAAAGATTTAAATGAAAACTTTGCTAAAAGATGAGCCTTTTGTATGCAAGATCTGTCAATTTTCACATGCATTCTATGTGACCAATTTTCAGATCTGAAAATTTCTACCTAGTGAGTTAACAGTAACATGCTAGCTGTTATCACTGAACAATTTCACACTAAAAATTATGATTGAAAATTATATGCAGCGGAAACACAAAAGATTAGAGAAGAATCACCAACGCAATTGAGATACAAATTTCTGTTCTGTAATGTTTATTAAATTCAGAAAATCTGAGGGCAAAATCAACCCTCTTGGTCAACACACTTTGACCCAAAACTAGGACAACCTTGTCCAACAAAATACCAGCAAAATTCTGAGGACAACCTTGTCCTCCCAACAGAAAATCAACAAAATACAACTCAGGAAAATTACCTGGAAATCACCTCTGCCTGGCAAACCTGCTGCTGCCACCTGTATTAATGTTGACGTCAGCCATACGACTGTGGATGTCAACATTACGGACCTGCTGCTGCCTCAAACTCCTCGCACGTGCGGACTGTGTACGACATGTCCGTTCAACTTTTTTGTTCGCACGGGCGAGTTGTACGGCCTACTCATACGTGTGGCCTGTACTCTTCCTTTCACACGTGCAACTGTCCTTTTCGGTTTGCTGTCCCTCTTTCTTCCTCACACGCGTGGCCTCACACATGTGCCTTCCTTGGCTGGAAAAGATGTCTTCCTTGGCTTGAGATAGAAACAAAAAATCACCTCCAAACCCTAGGCCATATTTGTCACAGTTGTAGAATTTGCCATGCTGAAATTTCCAAGCTCCTAACACAAGTGCACCTCACTTATGCTCTCTCCATCTTGCACAATGATCAAATGTCACAATGACATCTCTCCTTTATATAGGAGTCCAATGAGTGAGTTTAGGAGCCCTTCCTAAACTCAACAATTAATTACAATATTTTATTCTCCTCTTGTGGGTGTGGAATCCCATCACAAGCCCACAAAGCCCATCACCTTGCCCATGAGGCCCTAGCTTTATTTCTAGGCCGATTTTGATGAAACAAAAGGCTAAACTGGTGCCAACAAAATTTTGCACAAGCTTGGCACCTTGGCTTCTAGCGGGAATACCTCCTGAAGCTACAAAATCAACACTCCCTCTTACCGAGGGAGGTATGCCATCCACCATCATTTGGATGCACCTTTGTCTCCCACACTGTAAGTAACTTTGTCTCCTGTACTGGATCTGACACGACTGAACTCCAATCCTCCTGACTGGCTACTCCCTCTGTCACTGAAGCAAACCCCGCTGTCTAGTCTGCCTCACTGGGTACTCCCTCTATGACTGAGGCAAATCCCATACCTCCGTCCTCCTGATTGGCCGCCTCCTTTGTCACTGTAGCAGAACCTGCTGAAACAAATGTATCCTCCTTGGAGGTCTCACATCCCCTAGAAACCTCCTACCTCTGAAGCTCCTATCTAGCCTCCTCAACCCATGACACTTGTCTATTAGTCCTGGAAGATGTCTCTCTCCCACTTGAACCTGAGGGGGAAATCCCTCCGAATGACCGACTCTCCCTGAGATCGGGATCACTCTGAGTCTGCATGCTCCCTCTAAAACTTGACTCCCTCTGAATTTGTACAATCTCTGGAGCCATCTGCTCCCTCTGAACTTGTTGACCTCCTCTGAATAGTCTTGGGAGGCTGCTCCTCCCTACTAGATCCCGAGGATTGATCCCCCTTGGACTTTGGCTTCCTCTAAGCTGACACTACTGGTGGGGCCACCCGCCTCACCACTAGTGGAGCCACCCGCCTCACCACTAGTGGAGCCACTTGCTCCTCCTCATCTGTCTCTTTGCTCTTGCTGGCCACAACACGCATAGGCTGGCCCCTCAGCCTATAAAGGTTGCCCTCCCTAACTCCAAGAATCACTCTTGAGCTGGAGCTATATCGTCTGGGCACAGATAACACTCGTCCATCTTGAAACAATATATGGTACCCCTTCTCAATCTTTGAGACTAAGAGAACACTCCTCTTGAGCTATGGCATCCATAACACACTTGACACCCTCAACACCTCACCTAACTCCAATCAAAACGACACCGTATCAGATCCTTGTACTGCATGCTTGGTCCCCATACCAATCTCCACACACAAGTCTGAGCCAGTCTCTGTGAAGTTCTCAAATAACTCACGTGCACCTGTCATATGGCATGATGCTCCGCTATCCACCAACCATGTTTCTCTGTTGAAAATTGTGCTTGAAAGGGCAGAGACCAACAAGATCTCTCTTTGGAATCTATTTGCAACCTCATCAACCTCTGATGCTGATACCTGCTGCTTTCTTCCTCTTCTCCTCTGGTGTGGACACTGTGAAGCATAGTGCCCAAAATCACGACACTCAAAACATTTGATCTTACTAAGATCCTTCTTTCGTCTCGACTCTAGAGATGCTTCCCTCTCAGGAGAAGCCCATCTCCCTGACGAACCTCTTCTGTCTGGAGAACCCCTTCTGCCCTTCCTAGTGCGGGCTGCAAGGGCCTGATTCTCATCATTGCTATTTTTTACCACACCATCCATATCATCCCTGGATACTAACCGGGTCTCCTCCTAGATGCAATCTGTCCATAGTCTGTCGATGTTTGGCAACTTGTCTCATGCACAGATCCCCTGCACAAATGGCTCCCAAGACCTGGGAAGACCTCTCAATGCTACATTCACCAACTCAACATCCTCCACCTTATCACCGATGGCCACAAGCTAATCACGGATCTAAGTAATCTTCATAAGGTAACTCACGACTGTGTCCTCACTGGACATCCTTACAACATGAAGCTGGTGCTTCAAATGCAACTTCCTTCCAGTATTCCCCTTCTGGTATATACTTACCAGAGCATCATACATGTCCTTGGCAGATGTCTTCTCAGCAATGTAAGGGATCAAGTGATCCTTCACGGACTAAAGCAACACTCGCTTGGCCTTCACTTCTTTCTTCTTGTGAGCTGTCAATTCCCGTGGATCGATAGGGGTTGCAACCACACTCTCAACATATTCTTTGAGGTCATTTTCTTCCAATAGAAGGAGTACCCTTGCTTTCCAAGCTTGGAAGTTGGTTGCCCCTTCCAACCTGTTCTCAAGCTTCAATGTGTTCACCATGGTGACCTGCCCGGAACAAGAACAAGAACAAGTGCAAGAATAACACTCCTCCAGTGTTGTATCCAACAATGTGTCTCAAGATGATTACCTTCTCTTCAAATCCCAAGCTCTGATACCATGTCAATTTTCACATGCACTCTATGTGACCAATTTCAGATCTGAAAATTGCTACCTATTGAGTTAGCAATAACACCCTAGCTGTTATCACTGAACAATTTCACACTGAAAATTATGACTGAAAATTATATGCAGTGGAAACACAAAAGATCAGATATGAATCACCAACACAAATGAGACAAATTTCTGTTTTGTAATCTTTATTAAAGGGCAAAACCACCCCTCTTGGTCAACACACTTTGACCCAAAACTAGGACAACCTTGTCCAACAAAATACCAACAAAATTCCGAGGACAACCTTGTCCTCCCAACAAAAAATCAACAAAATAGAACTCAACAAAATTACCCGAAAATCACCTCTGCCTGACAAACTTGCTGTTGCCACCTGTACTTATGCTGATGTCAGCAGTACAGACCTGCTGCTGCCTCCAACTCCTCGCACGTGCGGACCAAATCTGCCTAGAAAATCTATCACACGTGCGTCCTGCTTTCCCTCACATGTGCGGATTGTCCATGGCCTGTCCATACAACTTTTCTTCTCACACGTGCAAGCTGTACATTCTGCTCACACGTGTGGCCTGTACTCTTCCTTTCACACGTGCGGCTGTCCTTTTCGGTCGACTGTCCCTCTTTCTTCCTCACATGTGTGCCTTCCTTTGCTGGAAAAGATGCTTTCCTTGGCTTTAGACAGAAACATAAAATCACCTCCAAATCCTAGGCCAGATTTGTCACAATTGCAGAATTTCGCTTGCTAAAATTTCCAAGCTCCTAGCACAAGTGCACCTCACTTACGCTCTCTCCATCTTGCACAATGATCAAATGTCACAATGACATCTCTCCTTTATAGAGGAATCCAATGAGTGAGTTTAGGAGCCCTTCCTAAACTCAAGAATTAATTACAATATTTTATTCTCCTCTTGTGGGTGTGGAACCCCATCACAACCCCAAAAATCCCATCACCTTGCCCATGAGGCCCTAGCCTTATTTCTAGGCTGATTTTAATGAAACGAAAGGCTAAAATGGTGCCAACAAAATTTCCCACAAGCTTGGCACCTTGGCTTTTAGTGGGAATACCTCCTGAAGCTACAAAATCAACAAGATCTACTTAAAATTTTGATCTAAGCTTTGGATCTATACATGTATGGATTGCATAAATAAAGATTTATTTAGAATTTGTAAGTGAGCCTTGGATCTTTATGCATGCAAAATAAAGTAACCGAAAAAATAGTTGAGATTTTAAGAAGGAGAGATAGAGGAGCTTGAAATGCTTGGATTCCTTAGGCAATGGAGTCTTCCGATGGATTGAAGAGGGACTATGTCCTTGAAATGCTGAAGTAATGGAGGATGCAAGCTTGATCAACCACTTCTCCAAGCTATGAGGTCCTGTGAACTAAAAGATATCTTGCAAAGTGTGGCAGGAGGCCATGATGGAGGAGTATGTCTCTATCATGAAGAACGATGTATGGGAGGTGGTGCCCAGGCCAGAGGGCAAACGGGTGGTTGGATCGAGATGGATCTTTAAAGTCAAGCATGCAACAGATGGAAGCGTGGAGAAGTATAAGGTGCGCTTTGTATCCAAGGGATTTGCACAGAAAGAGGGAGTTGACTGCGATGAAACCTTCGCCCCTATGGCTAGATATTCCTCCACCCGAGCAGTTATTTCACTTGCAGCAGAGATGGGTTGGCGCGTTCATCAGATGGACGTGAAAACTTCCTTCTTCAACGAAGTTATTGAAGAATAAGTCTATATTGAGCAACCTAAGGGTTTTGAGGTTGGAGACAGGGATACACATGTTTGCTGGTTGAGACGAGCCTTGTACGGGCTCAAGCAGGCACCTCGGGCGTGGTACTCGAGGATCGACAGTTATTTGAGAGAAATGGGATTCTAGCGGAGTGAGGCTGATCCGAACCTCTATTTTCTAGCAGGTGAGGTGCCTCTCATACTGGTGCTTTATGTTGATGATCTCTTTCTTACTGGAGATGAACAACTGATTGCAAATTGCAAGGCTAACCTTGTAGCAAAGTTCGAGATGAAAGATCTTGGTTTGATGTATTACTTCCTTGGTCTGGAGGTTTGGCAAACAGATAGGCGCTTCTTCTTAGGATAGGGATAGTATACAGTAGAGATCTTGCGCAGGTTCAGGATGACAGATTTTAGGCCCATGTCCATGCCTCTAGTGACAAATTGGAGGAAGATTGATGTATCTAGTTTTGAGACAGTAGACCCCACCATCTATCGTCAACTTATTGGATTGCTCATGTATCTGGTCAACAATAGGCCGAATATTAGCTTTGCATCAGTTCATGGTGGACCCTCAGAGAGTGCATTGGATAGTTGTGAAGCATGTACTTCGCTACTTGAGAGGTACAATGGAGTACGGGTTGTTGTATGAACGCAGTGATGGAGTGAGATAGGCAGGTTTTACAGATGCTAATTGGGCAGGATGTGTAGAGGACAGAAAGAGCACTTCAGGGTGTTGCTTCAACATAGGATCGGGTATTATATCCTGGTTCAAGAGGAAGCAAAGATCAGTGGCATTAAGCTCTGCTAAGGCATACTACATGGTAACTAGTCTAGCAACATGTGAGGCATTGTGGTTGAGGAAGTTGTTCTTGGGACTGTTCGGTGAGAAGTTAGAAGCTATTGTGATACATTGCGATAATCAAAGTTGCATCAGGGTCTCTGAGAATCCTGTATTTCATGATTGTAGCAAGCATATAGTCATCCTCTATCACTTCATACGCGACTATGTGCAGAAGGGGGCCGTGAGGCTCCAATACATACAGACATATGATCATATGGCATATATATTTACCAAGGCACTATGCAGACAAAAATTTCTGAAGTTCAGAGATAAAATGGGGTTGGTTCAAAATCTCTTCCTCGTTAAAAGGGAGTGTTGAGAAGTGTAACTTAGAAGGTCTTCCTCCATGTGGTGGCGTCCTAGCATGGTGGGGGACAATGAATCTAGCCATGTTGATGGGTTAAATCTCCTTCCTAAAGTTTTACTTAGGAAAAGGTACATTAGATGTGTTATATTCTTTTGTTGACTTTATGAGCACCTTTTCTAAGGATAAAGTGAAAAATAATTGAAGTGATGGTCTTTTAATCTTGATCATTGATCTTCTTAAGAGAGTGAGGGTTAATCCTAGCCCTTGATCTCTTTGGAGATGGGATTTTTGCTTGCTCATGGAGATAAAGAAAAATTGACTTGGTGGCTGGGCACATTGTGCATTTGAGAGAGGGCGAGTTTTAGCTCGAGGAAGAGATTCGCTCAAGGGTTTGTTGGAAGAGACTTGCAGAGAAGACATATGAGGCATCTAGTAAGGAAATCAACTTGCGTTTCTTGGCATTTGTAGAGGCCGAGCTTCAGATCTAAGAGGGAGCCGTACAGGGTGACGCAACATGCCGTATGCATTACGCAGAGGCTCACAACTGGGTTCTTCTTGAGTTGTTCTGGCTCATTGGATAGGGAGAGGGCCGTACAAGTGTTTCAGGAAGAGTTTTGTTGGGGTTTCTCTCAGCTATTGGCACAAATCGATTTTCTTTGTAAGAGATCTCTATATATTCTGCTGCATAATAAAAAATCCACAAACTGAAGAACTGGTTTTCCCACATTGGGTTTTTCCAGGGGTTATTTTACCCAAAAATTTTGGTGTCTCTCATGTGTTGTGATTGCTGTTATCTTCTACATTGATTCTTAGTTATATTTCTGCTGTGCATTGTTTTATTGTTGTGAAGAAACCTAGCAGTAACTAAGGAATTGCAATTTCAGAATTTTATGGTGTTAATAATTTTCTGGGTATTAAAGAATTGTGGATTATTAGTTTGCTAGTGCTGGGTTTTAGTGGATTCACAGGAGGGAGGGCACATCACTTGGTTGGAAAATGAAAGACAAGTGGAAAGGAAAGGCTGCCACCTCTCCAAACACTCCAAGAGAGCGCCACATGTGAGAGATTGAGGGAGTGGGAGGTTGCCACCTCTCAAGAGGTAGGCGCCTCTCCCCAAGGGTGCGCCACCTCTTGAGAGGAGGCACACCTCTCCATGAAGAACTCTTCCAAGTGCTACATCTCAACTTTTAACTTACCCATAACTCTTTCTTATGTGCCAACAAGGATCAGTGAACTCAAAGAGAGGGTGAGTTAACTTGAAACATGTGCCCGACATGTTTCCCAAAAAATAGCAATGCTGATTTTTTGTCTTTTTTTATGTCTTTTATTTCCCTTTTGTGAGAGAAATTGACTTTTAGTGATTAAAAATCAGTATTTTCATTCACAAAGGGGGTACATAGGTAAAGTGGGTACTCTAAGAAAGAAAATGAGTACCCCCAACTTCCAAGGCATATGATGCCTCCTAGTACCACTTATTTAACTTATACATAAATTACAATTAAAATATCCTGTTTTTGCAGGAAATTTTTTATTTGCTGAAAACTTTAAAACATCCTAAGGGTGACTTCATGCATTTCCATAAGACTCAAGAGTGATGATTAGCATGGTAATATACATTAGACACTAGAGTTAGACACCACACCAAGGCCTAGCCACTAGGACATACTCCAACTTTGGAGGATATTGAGTGAAAAAACTTAGAAATTATAACTTGCTTGTAAAGCAACAAGATATAATTAAAAAGTGAAAAAAACACTCTAGAGTAATGTACTAATGACCAAGTCTTAGGGGGCTAATCCTTTTATGAAGTTCATCATGCTAGCTCATCTTATTACAATTCCCCATGGGGATATGGAAAATGCATGAAGAAGAAGAAGAAGAAGAAGAAAAATGAAGGGCCATAATGGCCAGTTGGACTTTTGAACTCTGAATTTGAACAAGTATTTGTTCAATCCTTGGCAGCTCAACTGCAAGTCCATCCTAGTGCAACTTGGAGGGTAACAGAGAAAAGACCATCTTTGACTTGCCAATTTTTCCCAAGGCTAGCAGTCCCCAACATTCCATTTCCTCGACCATTTGACTTGGGATATGTGCCCCACAATTTTTTTAGAAGGATGGGATGATTTTCCTTTGGGAGGCAATATCTCCCTCAATATTTCATCAATAAAAAAAGTGCCATATGGGTTTTGTTCGTAAAATTTTTCTGATCATTTTGAACCCATGTCGTATTTTTGCCTCCGAGGACCCACTGCATTGGGATCCGTGAACTGCCTCAAAAGACATGCAGTGATGAAAAATTTGTGAGACTGCCATGATGAGAACAAAAAAATGATGAATACACCATGGCCAAGGGATGCCTACAGACTCAATGAAAAGTAGCCATGTGGGAAGACATAGGTGTGCATGACATGGATCGGACAAGGCCCCACAAACTGCAATCACCCCTACATAAGACTTGTGGATCCACACAACCATGTGTTCCAATAGATCCCTGCCAAGGCCTTCAATTCTATCCAGGACGAGAGACATTGAGATGGGGACTAAGGGAACTGATCATGGTCGGACCAAATCTAGGAGTCCACTACAAAATCATTCACTATGGTTTACAATGTACATGGCTTTAACTTGCATCCTTGGGCTTACAATGGTGTAGCCAAGTGAAAACATAGGGTACCTCCTGGAGAGGTAACAAGACCACATTGGGTCATAACACATCTTATGTCATGATATAGTTGGTAAAGGTGCTGTAAAAGTCTCTTTTGATGGAGGTTAGACTAAGGAGATTAATGATGTATTGCATGTTCCAGTCTGGGGGATAAATCTAATTTCGTTGAGTAGATTAAAGATGTTGGGTTTACTATGAAGGTCCACACTAGCTACTTGGTGACCAAGGGAGGAAAGCTTGTAGCAAAAGGAGTGTGTTTAGTGCATTCTACAAGTTGCGTTTTTTTGCCAGTGATTGTTAAATCTTACACCATTTATAAAGTGTAACAATGAAATTGAGATCTAAGTTAGGTTGATGGATGTCGAAGATAAGGTTGGATTGTTAGATTCCAAGACAACATCAATGAATGAGTAAGATGTGATCAATGTGAACACAAGGGTCAATGTGATCACCCTCTAGCATGATGTCTTGGACATCTACTGGTTCAAGTATTGTAGTGGTTTAGCTCAAAGCAAATGGCTAGAGGATTAATTTCCCTTGATGGAAAGGATACATGAGAACATGTTTTGCTTAGCAAGCAACACAAGAATGCTTTGGCCCAACTAGTCAACAAGTTAAAGAGGTGTTGCAGTCAATGTGCATTGATGTATGTAGATTGATCAAAGTGGTGTTGAAAGGAGGAAGTAAGTAGTTTGCCACTTTCATGGATGGTTTCTCTAGAAAAACCTAGATCTATTTTTTCAAGAGAAAGATGGATCTCTTTGAGAGATTCAAAGAATTCAAGGTGCGTGTAGAAATTCAAACTGATAAAGCATTGAAGGGCTTGAGGAGTGACAGTGGGTTGAATATTGGTCAATTGAATTGAGCGATTATGTAAGAATGAAGGCATTCCAAGACAAAGCACAACTTTGTTGACACCATAATGAAATGGAGTTGCAATGTGGAAGAACAAGCAGTTGCAGGAGAAGGCTAAGTGGATGATCGCGTTGGTTGGCCTCGATGACTTGTTCTGTGCATAGGTTATCAAGATGTTGGTTTACCTCAGCAATTGGTCGCCTACATTTTCTCTGAAAGACATCACTCCAAAAGAAGCCTAGATTGATATGAAAATTTTTGTTGCCCATTTGAGGACATTAGGATGTGATTCTTATATGCTAACTTCAAGTCAAATGTGGTCTAAGTTTGATGATAAGTCGACAAAATTTATATTTGTAGGCTATGGCCATGGAATGAAAGGATATAGATTGTTCAATTCAAGGACTGGAAAAGTCTAGAGACGTTGTCTTTATTGAAAAGGACAAAAGAATCTTAGGAGAAGCACTTTGAGGTTGGTGAAACTTCTAGTACTAAGTAGACAATCACTTAATTGATTGGTGGAGCTATTGATGATCATCTAACTATTGAAAAGGTTGATTCCAATGAAGTTCATTTCTTGGAGATCGACAAAGGTGAAGACAGGGAAGTTGGTTTTGGCAAAGTGTTGGTAAAGGATAAAGCAATGGTTTGACAATCTTCATCAGTAAGCAAGCCACTTAATTGGATCTCATTCTTTGCATTTTAGGCTTCAATAGATGTAGACAAGTGTCAGTTTACTTTGGAAGAGCAAATCAAAATGCTGAATAACATTGAAACCTAACGATTAGTGAATTTTTCTAAATGTCAAAAGAATGTTGGTTGCAAGTGGGTCTTCAAGAAGTTAGAGCAGGTGGCTCTATGAAGAAGTACACCGAGGAAATTATGAAGATATTCAGAATGATAGAGTGCAAACCACCAAGGATACTGATGGAACTTGGTATGAAACTATTAAGGTCAACGAGTTGAAAGATAAGAAATTGAGTGGGAGGAAATAGAAAGGGTCCCAGATTAGAGTGCAGGAGGAAGCTTAAAAATTAATAATGTATACAGTGGTCTATATAATGTTAGACATTGCACAAGCATTGGAGTCATTAGCAGATCTATGGCCGATGACATTGGGTTGTCGTGAAGACAATCTTTGGTCATCTGCAGGGAATGAATGACTACACCATGTGTTGTGATGGGCACAGCTTACAACCAAATTTAGATAATGACACACATTGAGTAGAGAATGTTGACATGAAAAGGTTGGCCATGGATTATGTAATTAATCTTTTGTGGTGGCATCATTAGTTGGAGTAGTCAAAAGGCAATTGACCGCAACATTGCCAGGTATAGACACTAGTTCAGGGTGTTGATGCAGACATGCAAGTAAGCAGTTGGGAAGGCCCATGACAATACATTGGCACAATTACAGTGCCATGGCATTGGCAAAGAATTTGAAATATCATTCTCGGTTGAAACATATAGACAAACAGTATCTTTTCACTAGGGAAATGATAGAATTTTGAAAATTTTTGGTAGTCAAGTGTAGGGTTGAACAAATGGTCATTGACTCACTCACTAAGTCTATGAGTGGTGATAAGTTAAAATGGTGTAGAGTCTCCATGGGATTTTGCAGACTTAGATATTGAATAACTGTTGATGGACTTGGTTGATGAAGGAAGGCTTGGAGGTGATCGCCAAGTGGTAGATTGTTAAGGCTGGCAACCATCTTAAACATACTTTTGATAGGTCAGAGTAAGGCAGTCTCTATCAACATCTATTCTCGACATGTTAGTTGAGGTTGACACGATGGAGTCATGGTCTGTATGACCAACCTAGGAAACCTGACAATGAGTTGGGAAAACTTGCCCAAGAACAAACAGGCGGACCCAGATTCAGATTCCACAGCTACCAGCTCATTGTTGGCGACATAGGATTGATAACGTGTTTAGATAACCTTGATGTATAAGTACACATTATGTATTGTCAAAATTGGTTGTCTTAATGTCTTGAATTAAAGATGTAACACGTTTTGTTCTTTGGGTGAATGTGCCCTGATATAGAATAATGATGACATGGATTTGTTTTGGAATCATCCATGTATCTGTAAATGTGCATGTTATTAGCATTTAATTACTTTTGCATATTTCTGCTCGAATGTTTATTGTTATTTCCGTTGCATGCATGGAACTATGCCAATGTAATGTTCAAATGTGGATGTCAATATAGTTGATATCAGAGCATGTTGATTTTTTAACATGTGGTATTAGAGTTAACAGAAATGCTGGGAATGTTGGTTGAGGGCAGAGGAAATAAATGAGAAAGGAGCAATGATATTATTAACAATATGATTATATTGGCCAGAGGAAATAAATGAGAAAGGAGCAATGATATTATTAACAGTATGATTATATTGGCCAGAGGAGAAACACTGATGATTATCATAGATTCTATCATATTAGACTTTGTAGATTTGCTGAATAGATAAACCACCAAGGAGTTTGAATCCATTGTTCACAGAATAAGGAGAACAGAAAAAAGATTAGGCATAAAAGTTGAAAATTATCCATAGTCTCTTATTTCTACTGGTGTCATTGTTCATATATTGTATGCATCATCCTTTAAGCATTTTGGATTACAATTTGACATT
>SNQJ01S0009071.1:13766-42074 GCA_010110895.2 Picea sitchensis
TGTACCGTAGATCCGAGTGCTCAGATATCGGCCACACAGATCCACACGATGCTTAGCATGACACATCTGCACACACAAAACTTAGGATAAGTGGGTTTTTATCCCATTTCTTGCCTCTTTTTACCAAAATGCCAACTTCTTAGGAAAACACCCCCGTTTACAAATTAATGTGATAACACCAGTAATATCCCACCATGGCTATATTAGGTTTTTCCGTGGTCCCTATATTGACTTTGAAAAACTTCAATGGGTAATTATAAGAACCATCAATCTGACTTGGTATGATGTTAGGAATTTCTCTTTTCCCTTCTGTCTCTTTAATGGCTATGTTTATCTGTTCTTCTAAATCATCTGGTCTCTCCAAATCCTTCTCAATCTTATAGCATTCTATAGGTCTCTTGTCTAAGTTTAGGTGAATATTAGTTTGAAGTTCTCTGATATGCTTTGCACATACCACTAGGTCTGATTTCTGAATACTATTTTCTGTAAAAAGAAATTCTTTAATTTTTTGCAAGACTACTTCAAGCTCAAGGTACTTGTAAACGAGAATTCCTTGTAAAAGTGATCTGCCAATGTTTTCCAGTCGATGGTCTATCTTCTGGTTTCTTCATGCATGAACCAAGATTTCAGAATTGAACCGAGTGAGTGGTGAAATACCTAAACCCAGAAGCGAGATGGTATTTCCACAACTTTCCACTGTGTTACACATTCTTCAATATGTGCTTTAGGATCAGACTCTCCATTGAATAGTTGCACAACTTGGAAATTCATCCGCATCTTTGATTCCAGCTGCTCCTTATCCTGAAACCTATATTTGATAGCTTGCTTCACATCATCCCAATTTCTAAGTAAGGATTTATGATTGTCCTACAATTTGGCAAGGGTGTCTTGGAGGGATAAATCCAGTACTGAGATCCTTTGATCCTCTACTACCTTTTCTTCCATGTTGTGTGTTAGCACCATAAGTCACCCCTGGATTGCGGTAGAGGTAAGCCTGATACCCATTAGAGTTTTATGTCACAGGTTGGTAATAAAAAGGGTCAAATGGGTGCAATCTCAAGAAAGTATCGTCTTAACTCAGAAAATTGGGCTGGTATGCACAAATAGGTGAGGTATTGGTCTAACTTCAGTTATTATTTTGTAGTATAGTGGTGACTAGGGGGAAGAGCTTGAGGAGAGTGAAAGGATTTGCTAGGGACTTCCGGTCATCCAACAACCTAAGGAGGAAAAGCTTCAAATTCAAGATCTTCTCAAATTCACAACTTCAGGGAACTGAAAATGCTATAACGACTCTACAATCAATCATTCATTACAAATAAGTCACAACAACTTGACCAGAACATCCATGCTCGAGCTCTCAGTATCATAGGGAAAAGAAAACATGAGAAGATGATTAAAACTGGTGGTGATGTTACTGTGATCAAACATACATCACAGAAATGTAACTACCCTCGACTTGACCACCCATGCCCGAGTGTTTTAACATAGTTGTTACAAAGAGATGAAGGGAAGTTGACTTACATTAAACAAGAAGTCTCAAATATAGATACATAACCAGAGAACTAGAGTGTTCATTAAAAATTTACAAATCAGGAGCTTAGCTCAACCATTGACCCAAAGAAAATATAAAAATTGAGTATTTATACTCAAAACAACCTGCTCCCTTCAGAAGCACACTCTAGTCACTGCATTCAAGGCTTGGCATCTGCATATTCTTCTATTAGGCAACACTTGAATTCTTCTGTCAGATGCGATCTTGGATGGGTATGGGCTTTGCAGGAAAATCCGTTGACAGGTGGACCTTGGGTTGACAGTCTACCTTCCACGGCCATATTTCCCATGTTGTCTATTTGTGGTGAAACGATGTTTCAACCACCTTCTTCATTCTCATTAACTACTTTTATTGGGATCAGGATGAGGCCTGACACCCATGAACGTTCCAGGCGAACTCACAATCCCTTCAGTCAATCCTGGTGCCTCAAGGCCATGCAACTATTTTTTTGTAACCAACTCAGGCACTCTATCCTTTCGCATAGCTTCTTCCCATTGCCCAATGTAACCACAGGTCGTGACCTTATGCTTATCCTGTGTGATATTTTAGGGTTTCACATTCCAGGAGTTTTCACTCCCCTTGATCTCCAATGTTCCGATGCTCAATCCCGCGAAATGACCCATCCAAATCAATGGTTGTATCTCCTTCAATCTTGACGGCCACGATCATCTCCTCGAACAACTTCAGTCATCTATCATTCAATCAGGCACTTTCCTTTCATTCAGACCCACTTCCATATGACCTTGGGCTATGATCACGGGCCCAACTCTTAGCCACGTCGCGATTTCACGTTTCGCGAATTCATGTTATACTTCATGATCAAACCTCTGGGTCACAAAATTGTGATTGCTCGTATCAGGTGACACACATCTCTCTGCATCGAATGGACCAGATCATTTTGGGACTTAGCACTTCACGAGCCTTCAAGACTCTTCCCTCTTACTTTCCTGACTCGCAAAATCAAAAAAATCCGATCCTGCGCCACGCATCCCTTAATTTGGACGGCTCAGATTAAATCCATTGTATTTTCTCATCTCGGGGTTTTGGGTTGTGGATGCACCTTTACGACGCAAACCCTAAACTCCCAATTCGCATACTCTCTTGATTTGATTTCATATTAAAACATGTGAAGTGTTGGGCTTAGTGCTCACGACTGTGGCCTATGAACAATTACTCAGATGACTGGCAGAGGGCTTGGGAAAAAAAAAGATCAAAGACAGAGATAAAGAGAGGAGTGATTGACCTTAGGGAAAAAATAAAGGCTTGAGGTAGACACTTTTTAGGAAAGTCGACAAGGGAAAAACAATTTGATCAAATGGATGAAGGTGAACAGATGAAAAACTACAAGCTGAGAGGAAAAACTCATGATCGGGTCTGCAAAAGGAAGAGATACAGGAAAAATCTGCAAACTTAGCTAGAAACCACAAACCCCTAAGGTCTTTACAAGCTTATGTGATAACATTAGGATCCATGGGGGATGGCATGCTCCCTGCGAGCTGCCAAGAATGCGCAACCCTAGTTCCTTTTTTTGGGTTATGGAGTCTCCTATTAAAACTAAACAAAATAAACATAAAACAAAAATGGTATTTACAATGGTGGGACGTCAATTGCGGATTTAAACAAAAAACCTTTTCAGGAAGTGCCCATTTACAGGGCCACCAAAAAATTCATCTCCCTCCAAATTCTATAGTCTGTAAGTATTATTTGGAAATGCTTCAGAAATTTTGAAGGGGCCAATCCAAAGAGATTCAAATTTACCATGCTTGCCCTTGTCCTCTCTGGGTGCATCCCATTTGAGTACTAGCTCTCCTGGATAGAAATCCTCCTTACTTATTTCCCTGTCAAAGGCTTGCTTGATTTTCTGATGACGATCATGTGCTCTGTCCATCACCTGCTCTCTAGTTTGTTGAACTTCCACAAGCTGATGAATTCTCCTGATCATGTCATCAGGCTCTCCGTGGCAGTCTTGGAAGAATTTATCCACAAGCAAGGTGAGATGGGATGGAAAAAATACTTCAGTCCCATACACAAGTTGGAAAGGAGAGATACCCAGGGACCTCTTAGTAGTCATTCTATCAGACCACAAAGAAAATTTGAGCTTTGAATCCCATGCTTTCTTGTTGTCCTCTAGCAATCTTTTGATGATATTTACTAGGCTTTTGTTAGAGGATTTCGCTAATCCATTGCCTTGGGGATAATAGGGGGTAGAGTGGATCAGTGAAATTATGAATTACTCATAGAACCCAATCAATGGTTCATCTTTGAAGGATACAATGTTGTCAGCGACAATTCTATTCGGGCAACCAAACCTTACTATAATATCCTCCAGAAAACCAATGATCACCTTATGAGAAGCATTCCTTGTGGGGATAGCCTCTATCCACTTGGTAAAATAATCTGTTGCAGTTAATATCCATCTATGTTGAACACTTGAAGGAGGGTGAATCTCTCCAATAAAATCTAATCCCCACTACTGAAAGGGACATGAAGCTACCACAAACTTAAGTAGCAGGGACTTGAGTTGTTGCTTTCCAGAGAATTTCTGACATTTGATACAAGCCCTGATCTTCACATAGAAATCTGTGAACAAAGTAGGCCAGTGATACGGATTTTATGAGTAGAATGAAATGAAAATAGATTATTAACGGGTTCTTAACACAAAATAATAGAGATACAATAAAACTAGTTTTCTATTCAATAACGAAATAAGTTGAAACTGTAAAATGCAGTGGAAACAAGCTTGCTAGAATGGTGGCGGCTTATCTCTGAGAAGAGATGTGATGGTTGCACTCATTAGAAAGAAGATGATTAAAATGAGGCTCTGAAGGCCTTTTTACAATAAACAGGAATGCCAAAAACCCTATACATCCAAAAACCTAACACTAAGAGATGAAGCGCCAAAAGTCATGTGGGCCCCGTTTGGGTAAGTTAGTACATTAACTTCCCGGGGTCGTAACTTTGCATACGATCTCTATTTTAGGCGTATGATAGCCCATTGGAAAGGTATCATCGAGGAGATTAATTTTGGGGGATCAATCATGCCTTCAACTATCATTGAGAATCTTGATCCCAAAAAACCTTCATTTAGGCCCTCAAAATGGCCCCGAAAGTTAAAACTGCTAAAAATAATAAATTGCCAAAATTGCCAGAAAACTGTTTTGAGCTAGTTGGAAAAGGTGGGTGGCCATCGATATCCACCTAGATCAGCTAGTAGTACCCAGCCCTAAGAATTTTGTAGGATGTGGTTTTCCAAAAATGATGTCCCCCGCATAGGCTGCTATGGAGATCAAATATAATTTTTTAGGCCTCTTGTGGGTCTAAACATATCAGAAGCACTCCTAGAGGGTCTTTCCAATATAAAACTTGGTTGATAATGAAGTATCATATTGCTTTGAGATTTAAATATCTTTCCTTTCTCTTTCCCATACCATCTAGAGGCCGCAACTCCTGCAGAAAAAATATAATATCTTTGTACCAGGTGCATTCTGCTAATGGAGAGTTGTCCGGAGGAATTTTATCAGACAACTTAGCCTGTTGATATTATGAGAAAGTGTTGATGAAGTTAACCCCTAAAGATTTACAATTATCTTCAGCCAACAACTTGGCTAAACCTTAGCCTTTAACTAGATTAGTGGGTTTAATTTCCCGATCAAATTCGAGGATTTTGGCAATCCACTTGCTCCTTCTCCCGTCTATGTCAGGTTGAATGAGAATGTCCTTCACAGAAGCTGAAGGAACATACACAATGATTTTTGAATGCAGAACATAGGCTTTAAAAGATTTGAGAGATTTCAACAAGGCATAGGCCTGCTTATCCATGATGTCATATCTAATATCTGTATCCATCAATGCTCTACTGAAAAAATAAATAGGTTGCTCCAGCCCTACATCGTTATTTTGTAGAAAAACAACTGCCACTGTATCAAATGAAGAAAAGGAGAAAATCATAAAATCCTTGGAATAATCAGGACTGATCAGCAGAGGTGCTTCAATCAATCCTTTTTTGATTTGGTCAAAGGATTCTCTAGGTTCGACAGTCCATTTTACTTCATTCCCCTTCCTAAGCATGGTTGTGATATGCTTCACTAATTCAACAAAATTTGGAACAAACCTTCTTAAGAAATTGATATTGCCCAGGAAGGACTGAACTTATTTCTTGGACCTGGGAAGTGATAGGGATTGAATAGCTTCCACCCTGCTTGAATCCATCCTAACCCCTTCAGCTGATACAATGTGTCCCAATAATTTTCTTTCCTGCATGGAAAATAAAGACTTCTTGGGATTTAAGGAGAGACCGAACCGTCTACATTTCAAGAAGACCTTTCTCAGATGATAGCAATTTTCTTTATCAGATCTGGAGAAGAATGTGATTTCATCTAGGTAGATGACTACAAATCTATCTTTTTCTCCAATGAAGGCTATGTCCATGGCTCACTGGAATGTTGCTCCTGCGTTCATCAATCCAAAGGGAATTTTGGCATACATGAATGTGCCCCAAGGAGTGGTGAAGGTTGTTTTCTCTGTATCCTCAGGAAGGACAGAGATCTTATTGTAGCCAGAAAAACCATCAATCATGGAAATCCTGGATGCACCTGTCACCCTCTGCAATATGTGTTCCATCTTTGGCAAAGGGTAATTGTCCTTCTTAGAGCTTCTGTTTAGATTCCTGAAATCAAGACAAAGTATGATTTCTCCATTCCTCTTCCTCACTGGGACCAATTTGGCCACCCATTCAGAATATCTCAAAGGGACAATGATTTGGGCATCCAACATCTTCTTTACCTCCTTTTCCATAATAGGAAACATCATAGGATTTATTTGTCTTAATTTATGCCTAAATGGTTTGGCCTCTTCCTTCAATGGAATCTTGTGCTCAATGATGATGGTGTCATATGTTCTAAGGTCTTCATAGGTCAAGGCAAACACATCAGAAAACTCCTTCAATATCTCAACATACTCGACCCTCTTCTCTCTTGTCAAGTTGCTTGACAACTTGACAAACTTAGGATTCTTCTCTGTGCCAATGTTGCACTTAGCTATGTCAACATCCTCATTTGAAATTTTATCCTTTACTGCAACATCATTTCCAATAAATAATCTTTCCAAAGGAACTAGTCCCTTCAGAATGTGATTGCTCGGTAACTGCACAATATGATGATTAGCAATTTTATTTAAAAATACATCAGCATGTGGGTCACTTTGAGAATCAAGATATTGGTCTATGTGTAATGCAGAAAATTCATCAACAGATTCCAGGAACCTCTTGATATCAAGATCATCCTCAAATACCTTCCAATGCTTGACATTGTCAGGTATAGAGGGTCTGTATTTTACCTCTATATTGTACCTGAGCTTGGGTGGCAGAGGGACTCTGAAATTGCTTGTCAAAACAACCAAATAATCAGCCATGACATTCTCTTCCCTTAGAAAGAATGAAATGTTGAAAGCCGAGAAAAAACTGTCAATGAGGTCCCATGATTCATTTCTATAACTTTTGAGCTAAGGGTGTTTGGCCTGATAAATATTCCTAATCTACTGGACAATCAACTCAGCATCTCCAAACACTGATATCTCTTCAATTCTTATGTCCTTTGCAGCCCTCAAACCCAAAACAAGGGATTCATATTCTGCCACGTTATTGGTAGTTTCAAACTCTAATTTGTATGATAGGGATATGGTTTCATGACAAGGTGACACAAAAACCACTCCAGCACCAGCACCTTCCCTAGAAGAGGCTCCATCGAAAAACATTTTCCACACAAAGGTAATTGGAGGAGAATCTTCACCGAGAGTAATGGACTTTCTGATCTCCAGAGGAGGTTCAGGGGCATTGGTGAGCTGCAATAAGCTGGACCCTAAATCAGTATCAAGGGAAAATATAAGATGATTGGTGGGATCTACTTCATCACTGATAATGTAGGCCAACTAAGCTTCTTTGTATAGTCTCCTATTCTCCCCTCCAAACATTGTAATGGTAGCATATGTGAGGTCCATTTGTAATGTTCCCCCAAGCCTTCTTATCCAAGATCTCGATAATAGCATACCAAACTTGGAAGGAACATCATCTACCATGATATCCATGACTACACTTTTCATGGGCAGTTGGGACAAAGTCACCACCAGATCTTTGATGACCCCAAGACATTGTACTCTCCTTGAATCAAAAGAATACAAATCATGATAAGCCTTTGTGATTTCCAATCTGAGTTCTTCCATGGCAGTTTTGGGCATGAGATTATGGGATGCTCCTGAGTCCATCAAACAGTTATGCAACACCTTATCATGTATGTTCAGTGATGTGTATAAAGGAGGGGATGAATCATCTCTATTTTCTACCATAGGACCTAAGATGACTGTTGGATTTTCATCTTGGAGATTCACTGAGTTTGTGCAATGGTAGGATGGTTCGGACTTCAACAGTTTAGAGAGGGACCTTTTGAAGTCTTCGTGATTGACTAGCTCTGAAAGGGGGACAAGGATTCTGATCTTTTGAATCTCATGCTCAAAGCTAAAAGAGGAAGGGGGATTCAGAATTTCTCTCACCTTTGGGACAAAATCTTTGGCTATTGGTGGGGATTTTTGAGCTTTCTTTTCTTTGTTGTTGTTTGCTGCCTCTTTAGCAAGATTTTCTTCTCTAGAGGGCTGATCAAGGATGTCAGACTTCCCTTCTTTCCTCTTATATCGGAGGTTTTATTTGTTGGGAGAATCATTTTATTTCTCCCCTTTACTCAGCTCATTTATTTGGCTATCTATGAGGGACTCCTCGTATGCAAATTGAGTCAAATGGGGAAATGGGGAGGTGTCTCCAATAAAATGAATTTCAGGGTCAAGCTCTTCCTCTTACCTTTCCTCATCAGCAACAAGGTTATTTTGGAGAGGGGTTTGGATTTTCTTATCATTTCTATCCATATCCCTTTGCTCCCTTGGCATAATCTGAGAAGGATTGTTGTTCGGCCTCCTGAAGTTGCCTCTGTTATCAACATTTTGGGGATTTATGTATTGTCGGCTTCCTCTCTCCTTCCAATTTTTCCATTCTAGTTGAAAGTGATTTTAGTAACTTGGTTACTTCATCCATTTCAGGGGGTGAAATAGAGGAGTCGGAGGTGGAGGCTTCATACCTCTTCCTTGGTATGTCTCTATCAGTTTTATTCCTCAGTCAGTTAGTGGCCAACATGTTAGATTTCACTTATAGGGCCGCATATTGCATGTGAGCCAAGGAAGTAGATCTTCTCTCTCTTAGAAGGAGGTATAAATTGAGGTCGAAAGCACTAGCATAAGTGATTTTGGCAGAGGCCTCTGTGGATTTTTATCTCAGTAGGAATCTTATTGTACATCTTGTTGAATCTTTCAGAGAAATCAGAGATAGATTCCCCCTCTTTTCTCTTCAGGGACCCAAAATATGTGATATAGCATCATAAAAATATTTTTCATCCCCCCACTACCTCAAGAAGGCATCATCTAAATCCTCAATCCCAACAATGGATCCAGAATTCAAGCCCCTAAACCATTTCCTAACCTCACCATCAAGGTTCTGGACAAAAACTCTCATCCAAACATCTTCATTTTCAATGTTCAGGTTTTCTGCATAACTATAGAAAGTAGAAAGGTGATCTTTAGTAGTGATGTCTTCCTCTCCAGTGAATTTGGGCATATACTTTAAGTAATCTCCAGTAGGGAGAGCATTCATTGGTTGAGGTAGGACTGGAGGGGCATATCTTGCAGCCACTAAGGCATCCATTCTACTTCTAGGAGGATTGGCACCTACCATAGGGATGATAGGCAGAGGAGAACTAGGAGGGGAAGGGGTTCGAACAGGGGATATAGGAACTGAGCTTCTGGGAGGAAAGGGAAACAACAAAGGATTTGGAGAAAAGGCTAAAGGGCTTGAAGGAAAAGAGGTTACCCTTTTTGGAAAATCATTTACTCTAATAAGAGGAGTAATAAAACCTGGAGTAGTAAAATCTTCTGAGGTCCTGGGTCTAGACCAAGGTACAAATTTAGGGGGGAGAGGAGTGACAAGGATTTCTCCTTCCAAGTTCAGACTAGAAGGGGAAAAATCAACAAGAACACTCCCAAAATTTAAAATTCGGGAAACTCCAACAGACAGTGTGCTAGGAAAATGAGAAGAAGCTATCAGAGTTTCTAAAGGAGGACAGTAAAAATCATTAGAAATACCTAGTTCCACAGTAGAGGTACAGTGTAATATCCCTCGATCGAACCCAAATGTAAATATAATCCAAGTATATTTAAGTTAGTGAGTTGTTTAGATATCATTTTGTAATACACCTTTCATGGCATGGTGTGTGCATATACTGTGCAGTAAAGTGATGTAGTGTGCACATTTCTGGATACCGTGCGCAGTAACTAAAGTGCACGCAACCTTAAAGATAGAGGATACAACGCGCAATAACTAAAGAGCACGCAACCTTGAGGTCATCAGATATCACGTGCAGTAACTAAAGTGCGCGCAATATTAAGGTCAATGAACCTTTGTGTATATAATATGCATTATAGGCTGGTGAGCCAGTATTATAAGCCAGAATGCTTATGTTTTGAAATTAGGCCAGAGCGCCTAGATGTTAAAGGCCAAAGAGACTATTTTTTATATGTCTCATGATTAATATAAAAATACATCGCTGCGTGCAGATTGACCCACGATAAAGAGAAGGGGGACTAGATTCCACTAGTTAGGGAAAGGGAGGTCCAAAAGTTAAGGAAAGGGCTAAGCGAGAGAGAGAGAGAGAGAGAGAGAGCTTAAGCCAAAAAAGAATATTATATTAATATTCCTTAGAACATAAAGTATGGACAATTACTTTATCCTAATTTCTAAAGTTGGGGACAAGTGTAACAAAGTAGCTTCCAACATGACAAGTGTCAATTTGGGGACATGCATACATATTGTCGAGATTTAGTTCTTTTGGGGGAGTCTTCCATTATTCATCCAGGATTCTTTCTCCTTAGTCGAACCATCACCTCTCCCATGATTCCATGACCATTAATTTTCATAGTCATTGAGCTATCCTCCTACATTCCTAACACTGTACCTGAACCTGTTTCCATAGCCATTCTTTCCTAATTTGTGTACCTGTTGTAGGCTATCAGTTGAGTGATCACCTGAGATGGAGTCTTTCTGGTTGACCATGAACCTTTATCCTAGTTAGGAATCCCTTTCCTAGGTGGAGTCTAGTCCCAACTCAGGGGTGACTCGCTGTTGAGAGTGATGAACAATGTAGTCTAAGGCTGGGAGGTTTGTGGATGGTCTGCATGTAGTTGGTGACATTCTTACCAAGATAAGTATCGGTTATGTGATGAATTTACATGTTTAATTGTCATTTATGTGCTATTTTATGGGTTTTATTGATTGTGTGAGCATAATTGTCTGTATGATTAAGGGTATACCCCTGTATACGATGCATGTCTGTGTTTACTATTATTTCAGTCTAAAATCATATATTTACAGAATGCAATTGTTTGTTTATGCTTTATATGAGAAGCTTCCACTAGAGCATTGTATGTATATGTTTAATTGCATGCAGTTCAATATGTATGTATGCTTGTGTGTGTATATACATATTTGAAGGGAAAAATATATGTGACATAGCTCAGTTGAATACTGGGGCATTAAAATATGTTGTCATAACTAAGTTAAGTGTCTGAGTAGTGACATTCCCCGGTCTGTTGGTGGTTGGGGTGTGTTACAGTATGGTATCAGAGCATCAGTTTTCGACATTGAGCCTAAATGGGCCAAACCAATCGAATGGAGATGAGATTACAGTATGGTATCAGTTATAGTATGGTATACAGTATATTGCGTTTATGGAAAATTGATCCATCACGCGGAAGAATAATGTGTAGGGATGCGCATGCTAAATTTAGCATTGCATGGAGTACATACACATATTATAGGTGCACGTGGTGTGCACAGTATTGTAAGTCACGGTGAATTTTGGTTGGTGCGCACACAGTAGGAGTATGAGTTCTATCTCTACAGTGTAGGAAAGAGTGCACGCAAGTAGTTGTGCATGGTAGCGACAGATTATTCAATGGGGCATACAGATTATTGTACACGGTAAGGCATATTGAACTTTAGCATGGTGCAATGCATAGAGTGAAATGCATGTGGAATATATGAGTGCGATACAAAAATAGTTCCCAATGGATATTGGCATGCAACGCAGAAGTAAGAGTGCACAAGCTATTAGCGCAACGAAGATGAAATGCATAGCAGATACAGGTGCGCAGAAACATGATTTACCTTATAAAGTCATTTGCACGATAAATGAAGGTACACAGGTTGAATTTTTATGTGTGCAAAATCGTCTGAAAGGCTAATTAAGATGACGATCCTGAGTTTAATAGAAAATTTACATAGTATTCAAAGAAAGAGGAATACACAACTACATGGAAGTATTATTTAAAATGAGTCAAGCGAGTGAGATGAATTCTGGGATTTATTCAAACAGTGGAAAGTGAAATATAAGTTACAAGAAGACACATAATATTAAAGGAAACAAGATTCATATCATCGTCAGTGGAATCTTGTCATAAGAAGTACAAAATCCACTTCTGTGCTTATATATTCATTCAAAATCCAAAATTACAAAAGGGGATGATTCAAAATATTAGTGGACCTATTTAAAGAGACTGTACAAGAACATGTCTATCATCTCTAGAGCTTCCTTACCTCTACTATCATCCGTCCAAAAATCGTTGAAATATACTCAATTGTATTTGAGGGCTCATTTCAGCTTAGCTAGCTCCTTCTTTAAAGAATCTAACTAGACCGGTTGATTCTCTCCAACACTCTCAGTCACTTCAGAGACATGCTCTTTCTTCTGTCGCTTGCTTTGTTTCTTCTTAGCAGCTGGTCTATTGATAACCAGATCTCTCATGATTGGATTCAGCCTGATTTCCAATCTCGAATCAGTAAAAGGTACTATGTGAAATTTAGTCACTAGTATCTATGCGACTACCTTTTCCTTCGTATTTATCATGTTGCTTGAATAACCAATCTCATTGGATTTAACTGGTTCCATATACCTCAGTTTTGTGGACACCGGAATACTTTTGCAGATATGAGAAGTTTGAACCAGTTTGTAGACTGCTCGATGATGGATAAGATGATGCTTCCATACAAGAGAGCTGGTAATTATAGAGCCTCAATCATGAATCAATGATAGACTTGTGCACCAGTACAATGGGTTTCCATGCTTGGCTAATCCATTTCAATTGATTAAAATTTTTGAGTTCGTTACATGGTGGCATTCACCCAACTTCAAACGGTTGTGATGTATGAGCAAATGAGACAGAATGGTCTGACTAACCTTCACCCATCCCACGAATGGTGGATTTGACATATTGAAGCACGTGACATCGGAACTTATGAAAATGTGGTTTTGACAAACCACCTTTCGCCCGATGTACCTCTGTGCGATGATGTAGTTCTTGCTAAGTTCTCAAAACTTGGGTCTTGTCTAAGAATTGTCATGGTGGAAACACCAAGAAATCAGAAAAGATAATTATGATATATTTATCGAGCCGAAATAGTTCATATTTCTTGTGGATCAGATCAGATCAAGTACCAAATCCATAGGAATGGAAGAGACACTAGGGAAATTATAGTCAACAAGATGAGAGCAAAGGGATGAATGTCCATTTGGACATTAAAGGAACAAACTCCAATGGACATGGACATGAAAGGAATGAAAACTTGAATATGGTAGAGACCATTAAAAATTTGCAAAAGGATGTCCAAATCCATAAAACTGATAATGAAAGGCTTATGAGAGTCAAAGAGCAGCAGGATGAATTCAACATGAAGTTATTGCAAAGTCTAAATAGAATAGAAAATAAATTGGAAAAAGAAAGTGACTCAAGCAAATCTGGAAGTCACAAACCTTCAGATGAGAAAAAGAAATCAGGAAATGTTAGCAGACACCACCATCACTCCTCGAAGCATTCAAATAAAAGAGCAGGTAGTAGCACAAGTCCATCCCCTGTCAGATAGCATAAGAGGTATGAGGTGGATGAGCTATGAGGAGAAATGAACAAAATCAAACCTTCTACATTTGATGGTGAACACAAGAAGGATGAAGATGCAGAAACATGGTTGTTGGGAATGAGAAGGTATTTTCAATTACATAATTATTCTTCTCATGCAGAAGGTAGAATTTCCATCTATCAACTCAAAGGAAAGGCATCCATGTGGTGGGATCAGCTTGTGCAGGTACAACACATTAAATAGAAGAGCGTTACTTGGAGGGAATTCAAGAAGTATTTTGAGAAGAAATACTTGACTAAAAGGTATTATGACAAGAAAATGAAAGAGTTCTTTGAACTCAAACTTGGAAGCATGACCATAGATGAATATGAAAGAAGATTCCTAGAACTATTGAAGTATGTATCCTTCATCAAGGATGAGACAGTTAAAATTCAAAGGTATTTGAGTGGATTGCCATCATTCATCAGTGACAAAATACAATATGATGATCCCAAGACATTGGAAGAGACCATAAGGTGAGATAAATGTCTATATCTTTAGCAGAAAGCAAGGCCAACTTTCCAAAAAGCTTGGGAAGACAAAAAGAAGTTCAAGGTGGATTAGAGGAAGAAAGTGTTTGAACAATCATTCTTTAGAAATAGTCCACAGGGACCACCAATTTCTAAAGAACCCAAAATGATAGAGGTAGAAGGACAAAGGCCAAGGCAACCACCTATTCAATGTTGGGGTTGTAAAGGAGATCATAGATTCAGAGATTGTCCTCACAGAGGTGAAAAAGGAAGGATTGTTTATAATGTACAACAAGCTGAAAGAGTGGAGGACATGGGCAGAAATGTTCCAAGGATCTATGCATCCCTGGATAACAAGCAAGTAGAATATTAGTCACACATGATTGAAGTGGAAGGTATGATTAACAACCAAACCATTGCTATTTTAAATGATTTAGGAGCTAGTTATAGTTATATAGATCCTAAGATGGTAGAAAGTTTGCAATTGCCAAGAAGCAAGCATGGAAAATATTGGTTGGTACAGTTGGCTACAGGAGCCAAAAGAAAGGTTAATGAGATGGTTAAGTCATGTCTCATGGACATGAATGGACTAAACACCAAGGCATATTTGAATATCTTACCCTTAGGTTCCTATGACTATTTAATTGGGATGGATTGGTTGGACCCACATCATGATTTATTGGATTGTCATAACAAAGCATTCACTTGCTTGGATGAAGAAGGGAACCAAAGGAAAGTGCAGGTAATTCCGAGGGCAGTAACCGTTAGAGAAATTTCAGCATTGCAGCTGAAGAAATGTTATAGAAGAGGATGTCCAATAATTGCAGCTCATATGGACGAGACACCTAAAAACAAGGTGCAAAATTTGGAGGATTATGTGGTCCTGAAATAGTTTGAATATGTATTCAAGGAAGTACCAGGACTACCCCCAAAGAGAGACCTTGATTTTTCTATAAATCTGACACTAGGAGCGGCTCTCGTGTCAAAGACTCCTTACAGAATGAGTACACTAGAATTGAAAGAGTTGCAAATGAAGCTTGAAGAACTTCTGAAGAAGGGGTATATATGCCCAAGTGTGTCACCTTGGGGTGCCCCAGTCTTGTTTGTGAAAAATAAAGATGGAACATTAAGATTGTGCATTGATTTCAGATAGTTGAATAAAGTGATTGTAAAGAACAAGTATCCTCTGCCAAGGATCGATGATCTTTTTGATCAATTGAAGGATACAAAGATATTTTCAAAGATAGATCTCAGATCAGGATACCATCAGGTAAGAATTAAGAAGGAAGATATCAACAAGACCACCTTCAGGACAAGGTATGGTCATTATGAGTTCACAGTGGTGCCATCTGGGTTGTCAAATGCACCAGCTGTTTTCATGTGCTTAATCAATGGAGTTTTTCGAGAATATTTAGACAAGTTTGTCATTGTATTTTTGGATGACATTCTTATATAATATAATACAGAGGAAGAGAATGAACATAATTTGAGGATGGTGTTGCAAGTATTAAGGGAGCGTCATTTGTATGCCAAATTGAGCAAGTGCTCATTTTATCAAAAACAAATTCATTATTTGGGGCATATCATCTCAAAAGATGGGATAGCAGTGGACCCTGAGAAGATTGAAGCCATTAGAGAATGGTCAGCACCAAAGAATGTAACAGAGGTAAGATCATTCATGGGCCTTGCAGGCTACTACAGGAGATTTATTGGAGGATTCTCAAAGATAGCACACCCACACTTCCTTGCAAATAAAGGGTATGAAGTTTCAGTGGATGTCGGATTGTGAAAGGAGTTTCCAACATTTGAAACAACTATTGACAAGTGCTCCAATACTAAGGATTGCAGACCCAAATGAACATTTCATTGTATGCACAGATGCATGTAATGAAGGACTTGGTGGAGTCCTCAATCAAAATGGATTTGTGATATGTTATGAATCAAGGAAGTTGAAGGAGCATGAAAGAAACTATGCCACTCATGATTTGGAGTTGGAATCCATAGTACATGCCCTGAGGAAATGGAGACAGTACCTCATGGGAAAAAGGTTTGAGCTAAGAATAGACCAAAATGGTTTGAAATATTTATTTGATCAGCCAAATCTAAATGCTAGACAAAGTAGATGGTTATAATTTCTAAGTGAATATGACTTTGATATAAAGCATATCAAGGGGAAAGAAAATAAAGTGGTTGATGCACTCAGTAGGAGGGTGCATGAGCTTCATGGTACAACCATCAGCATGTATCAGACTAATGTTAAAAGAAAATTTCTGGAGGCCGTAATTGCAATACAAAGAATTGATAGCAAAATTACAGCAAGATAAGACACCACAAAAGATGGATATTTATAAGTTGGGAATAGATGGGATACTGCTGCACAAGAACAAAATTTTTGTACCAAATGTCTAGGACTTGAAACGTATAATTTTGCATGAGATGCATAATTTTCCTTATGCAGGGCACCCTATATATCATAAAACAATAACAGTGGTCAAGAGCCAACACTTTTGGCTAGGTATGAAGAGAGAAATTGCAGAATACATTGCTAGGTGTATGGAATGCCAGAAAGTTAAAACAGAGCATAGGCACCCAACAGGATTGCTGCAACCTTTGCCCATTCCTGAATGGAAGTGGGAAGTGGTGACAATCGATTTTATTATGGGATTGCCTAGAAGAGGCAAGCCACATGATTCGATTATGGTGGTGGTGGACAAGCTTACAAAAGCTGCCCATTTTATTCCACTAAAAACTACTCACAAAGAAGCAGATGTTGTTGATATTTTCCTGAAGGAGGTGGCATGATTGCATGGAATTCCAAAAACGATTGTGTCTGACAAAGACCCGAAGTTCACCTTGAATTTTTGGAAAGGATTGTTCAAAGGGTTCGGAACATATCTGAACTTTAGTACAACTTACCATACTAAGACTGATGGAAAGACAAAGAGGGTGAATAGAGTGATAGAAGATATGTTGAGAATGTAAGTGATGGATAAACCGTCAAAATGGGAAGACTACCTACATTTAGTAGAATTCACTTACAATAATGGGTATCAAAAATCATTGAAGATGAGCCAATTTGAAGCACTTTACAACAGAAGGTGCAATAATCTAGCAAGTTGGGATAATCCAGCTGATAGAACAATAGTTGGACCAAAGTTTCTTAAGGATATGGAGGACCAAATGTTAAAAATTAAGCATAATTTGAAAGCTTCCCATGATAGAAAGAAAATTTATGCTAATAAAAATAGAATCCACAGAGAATTCAAAGTGGGTGATCATGTTTTCCTGAAAGTGAAAGCTAACAGGAGCTCCCTGAAGTTGGGAAGCTGCACCAAGTTGGCAGCCAGATTTTGTGGACCATTTGAAATACTAGAGAGGATTGGTCCAGTTGCTTATATGATTACATTGCCTGCATCTATGTCTGTTCATAATGTATTCCATGTATCATTGCTAAAGAAATATATACCTGATGCTAATCATGTTATTGATTGCAATGTTATTTAGGTGGAGCAAGAAGGCGCTTTCCAAGTGCATCCAGTGCGCATTTTGGATCGAAAAATCAAACAACTCTAGAATCAAGACATAGGGATTGTAAAGGTCCAATGGACTTGGTACGGACCTAAGGATGCTACTTGGGAGCATGAGGATGCAATGCGGGCAGAATGCTCTCATCTTTTTGAAAAATTTTGAAAATTTTGTTGTATATCAGTACATTATGCACTGAGGACAGTGCATAAATAAGGGGAGGGGATTGTAATATCCCTCAACCGAACCCAAATGTAAATATAATCCAAGTATATTTAAGCTAGTGAGTTGTTTAGATATCATTTTTGTAATACACCTTTCATGGCATCGTGCGTGCATATACTGTGCAGTAAAGTGATGTAGTGTGCACATTTCTGGATATCACGCACAGTAACTAAACTGTGTGCAACCTTAAAGACAGAGGATAAAATACACAGTAACTAAAGAGCGTGCAACCTTGAAGTCAGTGGATACCGCGCACAGTAAATAAAGTGCATGCAATATTAAGGTTAGCGAACCTTTGTGTATATAATATGCATTATAGGCTGGTGAGCTAGTATTATAAGCCGAAATTCTTATGTTTTGGAATTAGGCCAGAGCACCTAGATGTTAAAGGCCAGAGCGCCTATTTTGTATATGTCTCATGATTAATATAAAAATACATCCTTGCGTGCAAAACGACCAACGATAAAGAGAAGGGGGAATAGATTCCACTAGTTAGGGAAAGGGAGGTCCAAAAGTTAAGGAAAGGGCTAAGCGAGAGAGAGAGAGAGAGAGAGAGAGAGAGAGAGAGAGGGAGAGGTTAAGCAAAAAAAGAATATTATATTAATATTCCTTAGAACATAAATTATGGACAATTACTTTATCCTAAGTTCTAAAGTTGGGGACAAGTGTAACAAAGTAGCTTCCAACATGACAAGTGTCAATTTGGGGACATGCACACATATTGTCGGGATTTAGTTCTTTTGGGGGAGTCTTCCATTATTTAGCCAGGATTCTCACTCCTTAGTCGGACCATCACCTCTCCCATTATTCCATGACCATTACTTCACACAGTCGTCGAGCTATCCTTGTACCTTCCTAACACTGTACCTGAACCTATTTTCATATCCATTCTTTCTTGATTGGTGTAGCTATTAGCTTGGGAGTGGGACTGAAGAGGCAGGTTTTCAGGCCCATGAGAAATTCTCTAAGTGAGATAATTGTTGGGTATTGATTTCCTGAAGGTGCCAAACTACAACGACAGTGCTCTGAGACTTCTGGTCTGGCCTATTGCTGAAGCCCTGGAAGGGAAGTGGGGCAACTGAAGGATTGTTGAGCAGAGAAGGGGCACACTTCCTTGGGTGGGACAGGCATGTGGGGAATGAGAGGATGTAGGCTGTCAATTGAGTGAGAACCTGAGATGGAGTCTTTCCGGTTGACCATGAACCTTTAGCCTGGTTAGGAATCCCTTTCCCAGGTGGAGTCTAGTCCCATCTCGGGGGTGACTCACTGTTGAGAGTGATGAACAGTGTAGTCTAAGGTTGGGAGGTTCGTGGATGGTCTGCATGCAGTTGGTGACATTCTTACCAAGATAAGTATCAGTTATGTGATGAATTTACATGCTGCATTGTCATTTATGTGTTATTTTATGGGTTTTATTTCTTGTGTGAGCATAATTGTCCGTATGTTTCAGGGTATACCCCTGTATATGTTGCATGTCTATGTTTACTGTTAATTTAGTTTGAAATTGTATATTTACAAAATGCAACTATTTGTTTATGCTTTATATGAGAAGCTTCCACTAGAGCATTGTATGCATATGTTTAATTATATGCAGTTCAATATGTATGTATGCCTGTGTGTGTATATACCTATTTGAAGGGGAAAAGTTATGTGACATAGCTCAGTTGAATACTGGGGCATTACAATATGTTTTCAGAACTAAGTTAAGTTTCTAAGTAGTGACATTCCCCAGTTTTTTGGTGGTCGGGGTATGTTACACTGGAGGTACTTTCTCGAAGGGCCTTCCCTTTTCTGATGATTTTCTCTGGGTCAGCTTCAGGTGTTGCTAAAGGCAGTTGTGGAGTAGACCTCATGTGTCTGCCTCTAGAATCCATAGCTAAAATAGTGGAGTCGCCAGTGGATTTTACATCAATATAGTTACCATAGTGGAGTTGCCAGGTGCACATTTGCAATCTCTGGTGTGCTAAGTTCTGATGCAACTTCAGAACTAGTAAGCTTTGTTGTTCAATCCCAGGGAAAATTTTCAATTTTGTCCCTGGAAATGGTGCGAGGAATGTTAGCACCAAAATTCACCCCTAGATTGGGACAAAGGTAAGCCTAATACCCATCAGAGTTTTATGTAATAGGTTGGTAATAAAAAGGGTCAAATGGGCATAGTCTCAATAAAGTATCGTCTTAACTCAGAAAAATGGGTTGGTATGCACAAATAGGTGAGGTCTTGGTCTAAATTGAGTTAGTAAGTTGTATTATAGTGGTGAGTAGGGGGAAGAGCTTGAGGAGAGTGAAAGGATATGCTAGGGACTTCAGGTCATCCAACATCCTAAGGAGGAAAAGCTTCAAATTCAATATCTTGTCGAATTCACAACTTCAGGGAACTGAAAATGCTATAATGACTCTGTAATCAATCATATAGTACAAAGAAGTCACAACAAATTGACTAGAACATCCATGCTTGAGCTCTCAGTATCAGAGGGAAAATAAAACATGAGAAGTTGATTAAAACTAGTGGTGATTCTACTGTGATCAAACATACATCACATAAATGTAACTACCCTCTACTGGATCACCCATGCCCGAGTGTTTTAACACAATTGTTACAAAGAGATGAAGGGAAGGTGACTTACATTAAACAAGAAGTCTCAAATATAGCTACATAACCAGAGAAATAGAGTGTTCATTAAAAATTTACAAATCGAGAGCTTAGCTCAACCATCGACCCTAACAAAATATAAAAAATGAGTATTTATACTCAGAACAACCTGCTCCCTTCAGAAGCACACTTTGGTCACTGCATTCAAGGATTGGCATCTACATCTTCTTCTGTTAGGCCCCACTTGCATTATTTTTTCAGATGTGATCTTGGATGGGTATGGGCTTTGCAGGAAAATCCGTTGACAAGGGGACCTTGGGTTGACAGTCTACCTTCCATGACTAGATTTCCCATGTTTTCTATTTATGTGGTGAAACGAAGTTTCAACCACCTTATTCATTCTCATTAAATTATTTTATTAGGATCAGGATGAGGCCTGACACCCATGAACGTTCTAGGTGAACTCACAATCCCTTCAGTCAATCCTGGTGCCTTGAGGCCACTCAGCTATTTTTTTGTAACCAACTCGGGTGCTCCAACCTTTCGCGTAGCTTCTTCCCATCGCCCAATGCAACTGTGGTCCATGACCTCATGCTTATCCCGTGTGATATTTTGGGGTTTTTCATTCTGGGAGTTTTCACCCCCCTTGATCTCTAATGTTCCAATGCTCAATCCCGCGAAATGACCCATCCAGATCAATGGTTGGATCTCCTTCGATCCTTTTGGCCACGATCATCTCCTCGAACAACTTCAGCCATCTATCGTTCAATCAGGCACTTTCCTTTCATTCATCCACTCTTCCATATGACCTTGGGCTGTGATCACGGGCCCAACTCTCAGGCGCATCATGATTTCGCATTTCGCGAGTTCATGCTATACTTCATGCTCAAACCTCCGGGTCACGAAATCGTGATTGCTCGTATCGGGTGACACGCATCTCTCTGCATCAAACGACCCATATCATTTCAGGACTTAGCACTTTGCGAGCCTTCAAGACTCTGCCCTCTTACTTTCCCGATTCGCAAAATCGTGAAAAGCTAATCCTGCGCCATGCGTCCCTTAATTTGGACGGCTCAGATTGAAGCCATCGGCTTTTCGCATCTCGGGGTTTCGGGCTATGGATGCACCTTTATGACAATAACCCCGAACTCTCGATTCCTATGCTCGCTTGATTTGAGTTCATATTAAAATGCGTCAAGTGTTATGCTTGGTGCTCACGACTGTGGCCTATGAACAAATACTCGGATGACTGGCAGAGGGCTCGGGAAAACAAAATATCAAAGACAGAGATAAAGAGAGGAGTGATCAACCTTAGGGAAAACAAAAAGGCTTAAGTTCAAAACTTTTCAAGCAAGACGACAAGGAAAAAATAGGTCGATCAAATGGATGAAGGTGAACAGATGAAAAACTACAAGCCAAGAGGAAAAACTCATGATCGGGTCTGCAAAAGGAAGAGATACAGGAAAAATCTGCAGACTTAGGTAGAAACCAAAAACCCCTAAGGTATTGAAAAGATTATGTGATAACACTGCACAGAAAACTATCAAGTTATGAGGTACCATCATATACTGGGTGCTCTCTGACCTCGGTTCTCTCCCATCTAGTTTATTTGATAGTTGTGCATCTCCTTGAGAATCTTTCATATGAGCCTTACTGCCAACTGTCAAATGTCAGTTTTGAATCTTCATCCACTGACTATATACTACTACAACTTATCGATCCATCAATAATAGAATTTATATAATCTTCTCTTGTTTCTATTGTTACAGTGTACAACTGATCTAAGTCTTCTCCCTCCATATTATTATCCATTGGCTTTGTATATCTAGGGCCTACATACGGATCCAAGGGTTAAACTAACTTGACTCCATCTGCCTCGAATGTCATAGTTCCTTTCTTTAGGTAGATTATTGCATAGTTTTCATAGGCCCAATCAATACCAAGTAGGGCAGGATAAAGGTCCTTATCCCCGATAATCTCAATCACCTCAAAGTCAGCTACACTCTTCACTCCCACAACATTTATTTCCACATTCTCCATTCTTCCTATTGGGAAAATGCAATATTGGTTGGCCATTCTTATCTGGATTGGGGAATATATCAACTGGGTTTTTCCTAGGGTTTCCCAAGTATTTTTAGGCAGAATGTTCACATCAGATCCTAGATCTAACATAACATCGTTAATCTCAAATTTGTCTAGATGGGCTACTAGTCTGAATTCTTTTCCATTTCGTACTTTCCTTCTCTGTACTCTCTGAGCATTATTCTCAGGAAGATTATTCCTTATTCTTGCTTCTGTGGGTTCCTCATTTCCTAACACTAGATATAGCGCATTGTGCAAATTTTCTGTTAACTGATCATTCCCAAGAATATCATAAAATAACTGAAACCATAGGTCAAATACATTTTGTGGTTGCTCAGGTTGTCTTGGTGTGACTACAGGGTTTCTGGGTGCAGGGGGTGTAGCAGGGACTTGCGCAATATTAGGGTAAGAAATAGGCTATAGAGGTTTCTCTCACATCTCAGGGCTAGGGATTTTCTGAAATACTTCTATAACATCTTTAAAGAACAACTTATGCTTCAATGGATATGTTGGCCCTCAACCAAGCTTTGAGGAAACCTTGGTCAGGTTTGGACCACTTTTGGACTTCGCGAGGCTGGTCGAAGAAGGAGCACTCAGGCGGAGCTGAGATCGTGGATCTCACTTATTTTGCGAGCTATGTAGACCCAATAAGGGGTTCTTTAAGGTTTTGTAATGGGTTATGGGATGTCAACCCATGGGGTTTACCCATGAGTAGGCCTTATTGTAAGGGATTGTAAAAGTATAAATAAGTAAGAATGCATGGTATAAGTAGCAAAGTTTTGGTAGCTAAGTGCAAGTGATTTGTGTAATAGAATGTATATGTGTTAAGGCTCTGTGCTTGATAGAGAGTTGGCTCTATGCCTTGACTTAGTTGGAAGGAGGATCTGGCACTCAGTGTGTAGATATCATGTCCTATGCAAAGATGGACTTTGTAGCTTGGTGCATAGGAGTCACTGAATGTAAGATATTGAAGAATAATAAAGAATATGAAGAAGTTGGTGGATGTAGCCCCACACTAGGGTAAACCACGTATATCTTGTGTCTTTGGATTTCTTTGTGTTGTGTTTCTTATGTTATGAATATGCTCAGTTATTTGATATTTATGTATGATAGATAGATCTATTGATGCTTAGTGATTTACTTGTGTTAAAGATAAATGAATGTTAGATCTAAATCTGTGCTATGTGCTAAGTGGTTGAAGTGCTTAATATTTATTGTTACTGCTTCGATCTATCTCTGAGTATGTTCTGCGATGTTAATATAGCTAATGAACTAATGCATATCACCATTTAAGTGTTAATAGAATAGTTTGCGAAGTGTTGCGATCACATATCTGTGTCGTAGCTTGGTTACAGACACCTGAGTCTTGTAACCCCCCCTGTTTCTACCTTGGGTGAGACTTTGCCTGCTTCACAGGTGTTGTTGAAAGGGCCGGTAGTTAGGGTTTTGTTGGTGCATTGTTGAGCATTGAACCCTGGGTCTGCCCCTATGCCAACAAATGGTTTCGTTGCCGGGAACCTGAAACTGTGATTGTTGGGAACTGAAGAAAATAAAAAGAATCTATATGTGTAGATATGTTGTTGAAGTGCCCAGTACTCTTCTTGACTTATGAAGCTCTGTGATAAGAAACAAATCTGAACTGAAGAAAAGAGGTAATATCTTGAAAGAGGTAAAGTTGTGTGCTTTGATAAGAGTAAGATAAGTGAAAATTTTTGTTTCGAAAGCATGAATTTAAGTATGTTTAATAGATTTTGTCCTAGTCTGAAGGCTAGGGCACAATTGGAAGAAAGAGTTGATTTTAGTAAATTTAATAGAAATGAAAAAAGATATGTTATTCCTATGCATAGAAATAATTTTTGGACTGATAAGTGGATGCAGAAACCTAGAAAGAATTTTTGTAGAATGCAGGTCTAGCACTATGATCCTAGTGCGCAGTACATAAGAGGTTGGGGAACATATAAGATAAAAAGAGGATTGACATTGTGCTATAATTGTAGAAGACCAGGAAATCTTGCTAAGGAATGCCCTGTCATAGGTCCCAATTGTCTTTGTTGTAAGATTATTGGTCAAGAGGTTGAGGATTGTCCAAGGATGATTGCTAAAGTTGAACAAATGAACATGAGACAAGAAAACTATGAAGAAAGTCAAAAGGCTAAGGGAATATTAGAGAAAGAATTAGAGTAAGTTCAAAATACATTATTACAGTTGAAAGAAATGATGGATGATCACAAAGATGTTAGTTTACCAGAGATCCTGAAAGTAAAACAACGCATAAGTGTAAGAATAGAAGACTTCGACATAGACTGTGTCTTGGATGAAGAAACACAAGTGAATATTATGACAGAAGGAGCTTGGAAAATTTTGGGAGAACCTACTGTGGTACCTTCATTGGGAAGGATAGGCTTGTTTAAAGGAAAAATGATAACCCTATGTGGAATAATTACTAATGTACCTATTATTGTTTATGGAACAACAAATGAAGAGGAATTTGAAGTCATTAGGTTTATTGGGGACAATGCCCCTTTCCCACTTTTGTTGGGTAAGACTTGGATTGAGAAGGATCAGATCAGAAGAAAATCAGAGGAAGAAGCTACAAAAAAGAAAAATCAAGAACTAAAGAACTTCATAGCTAGAAACATAGACCGAATAATAGAAGAATGAGAGGATAAGTTGAAGCAACAGGAACATAAGGCAAGATAATTAGCTGTCAAGGTTGAAAGAATGCAAGAAGGTTTGAAGAACCTATCTATGCAAGAAAGAAGTATATCCACCCAGGAAGTATTAAGAGAAGGGATATTAACTTTAGACCCTTTGAGAGCACATCAACAGTGTGAAGTCACTGCATTAGGAGAAGATACGAATAAGAATGGAAAGAGGATTCTAGAAATAGTTAGAGAGACTCAGATCACAGGAAAGAAGGCAAGGAAGCTCAATAAAAAGAAAGCTAAGTTGGAAAAGTTGCAGGAAGCTACAAAGACCAGATGGAAAACTTCACAGACTAGAACCATGCCGGAGGAAGGTTTGCAGGATCTGGGCCTTGCTAGAATAACAGGACCACGCAGAATGGGACTTCACCCTGGTGAAGCTATATGACCGTTGGGAGGCACCCCGACCGTTAGAATGATGCTCAGGAATGGTTAGAAAATGCATTTATGGGTGGATGGATCACTTTTGGGACATTGAGACCATGCAATAATGGAAAACTTCACATTGATGGAAGCATTCATGGCCGTTGGAAGAATATGTTACAAGGCCCCGCTTATTTAACCCATCGTACATTGTGTTGGGACAACATTTTTCTTCCTGTGATTAAATGAACCAAGAAGAGAAATTATTGTGTGTTGAGTTGTGTTATCAAAAGCTAGACCTCAATGCCCATTTGTATACCCCACTTACCTGTTCACCTACCCCGACCTGTCTATTTAAAAGTAAGAATGTCGGGCGAGCCTACTGAATTAGAGAAGTTCATCAAGCAGGTTCTTAGGAAAATGATGGCCGACAGAAATATATCTGAAGGCATCCAGGAATCATCGACTAGGGGAATGCAGGATTCTCGTTCAAATGGACATTTGTTACACATCAAAATTACTCATTACGACAATGGCCTAGTGTCGTTGTTATCAATATTATGAGTGCTGCATTTTGGTCACAAGTGTTGCAAGTGTCAAAAAAAGTGTATTGCCATAATGTCTATGTCGTGCCTATAACGACATCGGAAGGACACTTAAAACACCTCAAACAATTGATTTGGAAGAAGAGGAATGGGTTAATAGAGTTTATAAACCTTTTGCCACTAGGAAATCCACTCAAAATACATTTTTCGAGAGGAGCGCTCCCCTATACACTATCAGGGAGCACTATTGGAGAGGAGCTCTCCCCTATACACTGTCAGGGAGCAGTATAATTCTCTGATGCCCTTTTTGAGGAGCACTGCTACTGTCAGGAGCACCAGCGCTTGCTATCCTTCTCTTGGGTAGCGCTATAATGATCTGATGCCCCTTTTGGGGGAGTGCTACCTATTCTGGGCAAAATTTGGTTTGTTGAGAAGAATGAGGGAAATATCCCCTCAATATCTAAAGGTGGTTGGTTTTGAATCCTTGGTAAAGTCATGATCTTAGGGAAGATCCATAACTAAAGGAGGAAAATCCTCAACTTACCCCAAAGATATCTCAAGTGGTTGGGCCTCTCGAAACCTATATAAGGAGGCCTTCTCATGGTGAAAAGGAGGAAATATTGGAGGTATCTAACCTATGATATCATAGGAAACATACAGTAGATGAAAAGTATTGTGAAGCATATAACTTATGATCTCATGAGGAAGATGTCATTTGGAGCATCAACATTATGTGTGTGGAATGTTTAAGCAAGGGTTTGGACAAGGAGAACTTGATGAAGCTATTGCACTCACATCTATGGTTGTAAGTAATGTTTTGTTCTCATTAATATAATCAATGCTTGGTCTATTTCTTTCAAACTTGTACTTGTTCCATATAAGTTTGTCTACAATAGATGGATCTATGTTTTAGCTAACCTCAATAGAGTAGGAAGTTTTTGTACTTTTGTTTGTCTTGCAAGACCTACCATGGAGCTCAAGATCAAAGCACATCCTGGACCTTGCAGGGACAAATGACGTTCACAAGGTACATGATTTCCTCCATCTCTTTTATTCATCAACTTGATTATATCTAAAAGGAAGTCAGTGTCCATGTTAAGCACCTTCTGTCTTAGAGTTAAGGGTCTAGCTCTCAAGAGGAGATCTACTTGTTCACAGGGAGATTTTCCTACAACAGAAATTGGTGACTCCACTGGGGAGGAAATTAGATTTGTGTTTCCTTTCCTAGATCTTGTCTTGGCCCTTTTCACACTCATTTGATCTTCTCCATTGAATTTTTTATTCTTAGAATGGTTGGATTTCCTCTTGATGTCATCATGATCACCCTAATTGGTTGAATGTTCTTGAATTTTTTATTTTTTGACAATTTTTTGAGTTGTGGAAGCAGAGCGCTCCCCTTCCTTGTTATCAGAGCACCAGTGATCCTTTATGGTCTTAGACAGAGCATTATAACGCTCTGGTACCCCTTACACCAGAGTGCTCCCATTTTTTGTGGAAAATCTTCTAGTTTTGCAATTTTTTGGGTTCAGTTTCTGCTTTGTACATTTTCTCAGGGTCTCATACCTTCAGTCCATATTGGTATTGGCCTTCAATACCCTGTTTTTTAAGGATTCATATTCTTTTGTTTGGATTTTTTGACATTTGTCCTTACTTTTCAATTTACCTTCACGATTTGGAGGCAATTTATCGTTTTCTTCTCGTTTGTCTGAATGAGTGAAAACTTTGTAAGGGGTTTCAAAGGTCTTTTCTACTTTTCTTTTTGATCTTTGAGTCATCTTTTCCAAGCTCTTTCTCCTTCCTTTTGAGTTTTTGGCTTTCTATTTCTTGTTTGATCGCAATAAGGGTGTGTTTTTGTTTATGTGAAGTTTTCTTAAATCTCATAACTCTTGAAGTTCGATTAGCATAGGAATTGTTATAACCCTAAAATGCACCATACAGGTTTACCTGGCATCAAGCCAACTCATGCCTCTTCCTAGCCAAAGCCATGCTGAGTAATTCCTCAAAAAACCACTCAAAACAAGCAACCCGCGCCCTAACTTCTCACTGGGCACGGGCAACCGCTTGCTGCCCCTTTACTGCACGCGGGTATCCGCGGGCTAGCCCAAAACAGCCCGCGAGTACCTAACAAAGCAAAAAATCAGGGAAGTTTCCGCCGAGACATAAGGCTTTTTGTCAGTTAACTGAAACTCTCCGCCATGCATGGCCGAGAGT
>SNQJ01S0009071.1:42084-61724 GCA_010110895.2 Picea sitchensis
TACCCAAGGGCTGATTGTGAATTGGTGACCTTAGTATCCATAATCTTTAGGGTCTCACACAAGGTGACGGTGAAGGGAAGTCTCACTGTACCTAGAATAGACGTTGGTCAAACTGACTCATGCTCATTGGAGGGTAAATCCACAATTACTGCGTGGAATATTACACCAAGGTGAAAGTCTGTTAAGCAAGTCACCAATGTAACTGATCCACCCGCTCTATCCCCGCCCCTTCCTATTTTGATCTCGCAACATTGGATTTCATCACCAACTAGTGGTTTCATCGTGGGAAGGTTTGTTTGATTGATTGCTTCTCACATTCATAGTGTGTGTTTTTTATTTTACTTAGTGGACCTTAGGTCAAGTCAATATTATTGGCATTGAATCCCAAGAGTACCAATGGAGGAACCCCTTCTCCTGAGGAACCTTATACCTTTCCTTCATTTGGAAACTTTGGTCCTCTGTATATTGCCACACTGAGTCTTCTAGGACTCACCATCGGATTACCAGTTTGGTTATTCCCCACTCCAGTGATCTCAAATCCTCCCAATGTTTCAACTGCACCTAATAATTTAGATGTCAGTACACCACCCACACATCAACCTCATGTCGAATTTTCACCTTCTTTGCCCATTAAGTCTCCTTCCATTTCTCCTTCTTCACCTAGTGAAAGCTCTAAATAAAGTAGCCAGGTTGATCAGAAGAAGAAGAAATGTAAAGAGAAGAAGAAGAAGAGCCCGAAAAGGACCAAGGCCCCAACAACATCAGATGTTGGCTCTAAGAAACCAGTTACTATTAATAGTACTAGGAGTGTTGATGAGGTCAACAAGATTAACTGAAGAATCTAAAACCCAAATTCCCTTGCAGTCTTTGCAAGGGTGACCACTTTCTTAGGGATTTCCCCGATCTTATCAAGGTTTTATAAATGTGGTCTTCCACATCATCAGCGTCTGCCGGTCATGCCAATGATACCCCTTCAACTAGTGATGTTACAGCTGGTAAGAAGAAGAAAACTATCAAGTTCCCTTGCATGTTATGAAAAGGTGATAATTACTCTCACGTTTGTCCTCGCATGGACGAGGCTTATTCTCTTTTGGAAAAACTTCAACTTCCAAAAGGTTATCGTAATCTTTCCCCCAACCCATCGTTAGTTGATGGACTGGTCAATCTGTTTCCATCCCCGGTCATTCTGGATGATCATGTGGTCAATCTAGTTTCCTCCCCGATTGAACCACAAACCTAAGTAGTTGATCCAGTTCCATCATCGATCAGCCCCACTCTTCATCAAAAGAGTGTAACCCAAGTGGTTGATCTGCTTTCATCCTCGGTCGATCCCACTCTCTCATTAAAGAGTGACACCAAAGTGGTCGATCCGGTTCTGTCATCAGTCGATCCCACTCCTCCTTTGACGAGTGCCAAAGTGGTTGATCCAGTCCCTTCCTTGGTCAGTCCCACCCTTCATTTGAAGAGTGCCAAAGTGGATGATCCAGTCCCTTCCTCGATCAGTCCCACCCTTCATCTGAAGAGTGCCAAACTGGTTGATCCGATTCCTTCATTGGTCAATCCCACTCTTCCTCTGAAGAGTGCATGCACAGTCGATCTGATCCAATCATCGGTCGATCCTACTCTCCCTCTAGAGAGTAAACCCGATACTGCCTACATTTTTCTCATTGATACATAATCTACCATGCCAGGGGGCCTTCCTCCTTCTCCTGTGAAACCCCCTCCAAGTAATGAGACCATCCTTTTTGATTGGGGTGCGCTAACTAGACCTCATCTTCCCTCTCACATTCCTTTCCAGATTACAATACAGGTTTGTGGTCGAGACATTCCTCAAACGATGATAGATTAAGGTGCGTCTATTAGTATTTTGTCTTATGTTTCTTGGTATGCTATGGGTTTTCTGCAGCTTGCGTCAGTTACACAAAACCTGTTAGTTTTTAACAGAAGAACTAGTCAACCTTTAGGGACCCTTCCTCAGTTTCCCATAACTTTGGGAGGGAAAAATGTCTTTATTGATGTCATGGTAGTCCGAGACCCCATGGATTTCTCTTTACTCCTTAGGTAGGATTATGTCTATGCTATGAAAGCTATTGTGTCCACTCTTTTCCATGGGATATCTTTCCCTCACGATGGAAGAATTGTGACTATTAATTAACTTTCATTCATCAGTCCTGACGGGATTACCTCCCTAAATGGTTCTTATATGCAGACAGTATCACCCTCGCTGCATGTTAATTATGTGGCGTTTTCTCCAATGACTTCAAATTATGATGATTTGGATCCGGTAGTTGACATGGCGATTTCTTCGGTAGGGCTATTAGAGCCTAACCTCCTTAACCCTGTCGAGACCCTCGACATGTGTTCCTTCCAGAGTGATTATCTTCCATCCAATGAAGATCTCTTGGAATCCATGACCGAGTTTTGTCCCTTGACATGTTATCCTTCTAGAGCATTATTCTCTTGGAAGCCATGATCAAGCAGAGACCATGAGCATAGTTTCTCTTCTCTGTAGCAAGCTCGTTAAAAAATGAAACAGAGGCCATGAGCATAGTTTCTCTTCTTTGTGGCAAGCTCGTTAAAAACTGAAACAGAGGTCACGAGCATAGTTTTTCCTCTCTGTAGCAAGATCACTAAAAAATGAAACAGAGGCTTTGAGCATAGTTTTCCTCTCTGTAGCAAGCTTGTTAAAAAATGAAACAACACTTTGTGGATTGAACCCTGAGCATAGTTATTTTCCTATGTCAAAGTCATTAAAAAATGAAATAGTCACCTCTCTTGAACCTTCTTTTCATCCACCGTTCTCCTTTTTCTCATCTAGTAGTGAAATTGGTGATAACCTCAAAGTCGGTGAATGAATTGAAGCTTGGAGGGCATGTCTCTAGCCTTTGATGATCATTCTGGAGTTAAGCCACTAGCTTTCAAACTGAGGGAATACCGAGCTTAGTCTTTGTTCTTTATCGTGCTCGAAAATACATGAGAATGCATCCAGGTAAACTTTTATCTCTTTTTTGGACCTGTATGGATATACAAAAAAGGAACCCCCTGGAGTCTTCTTTAAGCTCTTTTCAGACTCTCTAAACATGAAAATATTACCGAGTGATCTTGCTTCCTTTCCCACTTGTTAAAAGGTTTGAAAGGGCATCTTTCGAGTGATAATTTATCTCTTTTTCAGCCTTGTGAGACTAACATTACGAAAAAGGACAACATTGGAGTCATCTTTAAGTTCTTTTCAGACTCTCCAAACATGAAAATATTGTCGAGCGACCTTGTTCTCTAGTCGTGTTAACATCATTATGGTCGTGTTAACCCCGTGTTGGTACAGGGGCAGACCCAGGGTTCAACTCTAACAATGCACCAACACGCCCTAACTACTAGCCCTTTAGGAAACACCTACAGAGTAGATGCAATCTCACCCGAAGTAGCAATAGGGGGTTGCAGGACACAGGTGTCTACAACCAGAGGAAACGGAAAGTGAATCCAAAAAAACAACACACAGAGATCTAGTTATTCTTTACCAAACTTAAGCCTAATCTTCATAGTTATACCTCAGATATAACACAATGAGAAACAACAGTATAACAGAAGGAAAATAACACAACATCAACCATAGAGACAAAAAATATACATGGTTCACCCTCTCCCTCGGGCTACGTCCACATAACTGTGTTTCTTGGTATATTAAATGGAAACTTATAGTTCTATATGCACACTTAGATTGCAGATCTCTCTCTTTTTCTCTCCCCTCCCTGTGCACCCAACTGCAGGGTTGATCTTCGCACCTAGTTGAATATCTTACAACCCAAGAACGCACTTACACACAATACTTCTCTTATGAAACAACAATAATCACTCTCTTAACCCACAATGAGGAACCCCTTTTCTCTCATATAGATCTTTATTTATACATTACAATCACTTTCAGACAACCTTAGACCGAAGCCTAAGTGTCAAAACCCTAAATGCCAAAAACCTAAATGCCTAAACCCTAGGTCAACTTGACCTACGTTTTCAGGGCTTCGCCAACCTGTCTTTCCTTCTTTCCCATGAGGTGCTCCAAAGCATCCATTGGTGGCTTTTTTCGTTTGCTGAGTTGTCCACAATCCATCTTCTTTATTGATCTATATTCCTTGATCTTCTTGTTCAATGGCTTGATTTCCCTTACTTCCCTCCTTATTTTCTGCTTCCTTTGGCCACTTCGACCCATTCTCAGTCAATGTGCCTTCTGCGTAGTTCGTACTTCACCTTTCCTCTTCCTTATTCTTCAATTTCTTCCTTAATCCATAACCAAGGGCCAACAGGCCCCCAACACTCATATGTGACTCATCTTGAGTCACTGGAAGACTGGACCTTCTTTTTTACTTCGACTTCAGACTACGCAGAGTATCCTGTTATTTCTGCTCGGTTCCTCCTTTTCTTCAGTGTGCGGAATATCTTTTCTGTGTCTAGTACCCATTTTCAACTACACCTGGTACCTGGACCCTTCTTCTTATGATTTTACTGAGAGTTGGGAGGTAGTTGGTTGTCATCATACAATTTCAATCAGCTCCCATTTACTAAACCTTCCTTCCATTCTCCATTTAGGGTCTTCAATTGCACAGCTCCACCTTCTGTAACATAGGTAACCTCGTATGGCCCCAACCAATGTGTCTTGAACTTCCCTGGATGCTTCATGAACTTGTTGTCATATACCAATACCAGATCTCCTTTCTTAAATGCTTTCTTCTTAATATGTCTGTCATGGTAGGCCTTTTCTCTTTCCTTCTATGTCTGTTGATGAAATCCTACAATAAACCTATCTTCCTCTAGTTCTACCAGCTATGCAAGCTTGTCTTAAACAACGTCAATGTCATCCATATCTGTGAATGCTACAATTCTTAGACTAGGAACCAAATATTTCATAGGTACCACTGCTTCCATACCATAAACCAACTTAAAGGGAGTCTTCATTGTCATGTTCTTGTAAGTGGTTCTATAAGACCATAATACAACTGGTACTCTCAAATCCCAATCATCTCTATTCACACTGCAAATCTTTGCCAGCACTATCTCCAAGATCTTATTGAAAGCTTCGATTGTACCATTCTCTTGTGGGTGATATAGTGTGCTCTTCTGATGATGAACTTCAAATTACTGATTCAAGGCTTCAATAGTATTATTAATAAAATGTGTGCCTTGATCGTTCATAAGGATCTTCGGGCATCCAAATCAGGTTATGATATCCTAAAAGATGAACTGCGCAGTTGTAGTTGCACTACAGTCCTTAACTACTCTTTCTTCTGCCCATCTGGCCAAATACTTTGTTGCAGTGATAATGTATCTCACTCATGTGCGCCTTCCTGGTGGGTTAAAAGGTCCCACAAAATCAATAGCCCATTTCTCAAATTCCTATAAATCTAGCTGAGGTGCTAAAGGCATCTCATCTCTTATGGAAGGTTTCCAAACTCTTTGGCATACATCGTAGGCTCTGTAGTATTCCTTAGCATCCTTGTGTAAGGTAGGCCACCAAAGGCCAGCTCTGAGAACCTTCTGCATTGTTTCTTTCCCTGCATAGTGTCCTCCTGTGATGCCTTCATGTGCTTCTGCCAGAATTAGTGGTCTTTTTTCCTCCATAACACGTCTCTTCAAGATCTCATCAGGTCCCATCTTATATAGTTGTCCAACTATAAGTGAAAAATATATAGCATGAACTGCCAGCTGTTTCTTCTTAATGACTGTATATTCATGAGGTTCCATTCCTGTTGAGAGGAACTAGACTATCTCAGCAAAGTGATCATCAACTTTTCGAATGTCCAGCAATTGTGCATCTAGTAGTGTATCCTCCAAACTGGTAGGTTCCTCTCCATGTTCTAACCTGGACAAGTGATCAGGTCCCTTGTTCATTCTTCCTGGCTTGACCACAATCTCAAAATCATATTCTTGGAATAACAGTAGCCATCTGCATATTCTTCCCCCCAACACTGGCTTGTTGACTAATTATTTCAGTGCAGAGTGATCAGTGAACATCTTAAAATGTCCTCCCAACAAGTAGTGTCAAAACTTCTGCAATGCATACACCATAGCTAATCCTTCTCTTTTAGTGGTGGTGTAATTTATCTTAGTTGTAGAAAGCTTCCTTCTAGCAAAGGCTAGTGGATGGTCAATATATCCTACTCTTGGTTGTGCTAAAACTTCTCCTAATGCAATAGATGAAGCATCTACATGCACATGGAATTCCTTACTCTAGTTTGGGAAAACCAAGATAGGCACAATAACCATTTTATATTTTAGTGTGTCAAAGCTCTGCTGACATTCCTCTGACCATTGAAACTGACAATCTTTCTTTAAAAGATTTTCCATGGGTTTTTTTATCTGTGCATACCCTTTTATGAACTTTATGCAGTATCCAGTATGTCCCAACGTAGTGCACAACTGTCTAACCGAAGTAAGAGGAGGTAGATCAACAATGATGGCAATCTTGGAAGGATCTACCAACAACCGCTGCTTACAAACAATATGTCCTAGCATCACTCCAAAGGGCGAAAATAAGATACACTTCTTCAGGTTCAGGGAAATTTGACATTGCTTGCACTTATCCAACATTAGTCTTAAGAATTCAATACGATTTTGCAATAAGCTAAAAACAATCCAATCATCAAAATATTCTTCCAAAAATTTATGTAAAAATTCCTTGAATGCTTCAACCACCACCCTAGAAAATATGGTTGGTGCATTCTTCAATCCGAAAGGCATCACTTTGTGCTAGAAAGAACCCCATTCTGTTGCAAATGTGGTCTTATGTCTATCTTCCTTAGCAATCCTGATCTGGTGATAACCTGAAAATCCATCTGTGAAGGAGTAAACTTCATGTCCTCCTACATTATCTAACACTTCATTAGTAAATGGTGTAGGGAATGGATCATGTAAACATGAATCGTTCAGTTTCCTCAAGTCTACACAGATTGTGATCTCTCCTGTCTTCTTATCCTGGACCACCATAGGGTTGATCCATTCTAATTCTTCAATAGGTTCTATGATTCCTACTTCCAACATTCTGTCTAATTCAATCTTGACTTTCTATTTATATTTGGGATTCCATCTGTAGGGTCTATGCTTGGCTGGACTTGCATTTGGTTTCAAGGGGATCTTCATTTCTCCCATGGGCCCTTTAATTCCCTTCATGTCCGTGAACTTGGTTGGAAACAAGTCCTAATATTCATGCAATAATTATGTGATATTATCAATAATGGCGTCATCCCAATAATCTCCAATCTTTTCCATCTTAGGTGCTTTCTCTATCCAAATATTAACTTTCTTAATTTTGATTGGCTGTCCAATGAAAGGTAGTTCAACCCCTGGCCCTTCTATGTCTCTTTGGCCTTCAGTTTCTGTGATGTTCACATTCCTAGGATCATCATCTTCATCAAAATTGATATTGTAACAACCTTACAATTTTTGAAGAGGTGCAGTCCATTCATTTTCTTCTTGCTCAACAGGGAGGTTAGGTGCCTCCTCAAAGACTTTCTGTCTTACAACTTGTAAAGCCTGATCTACTGTGGGGTACTAACTTTCAAATAAAAATGTAGGTACAAAGTTCTAAGTCATACCGTAGCAATCTCAAGTGGTGAGGTGCAGTTCTTCTTGAAGATACCAATTGATAGGCATTGTGTCCAAAGTGTTAATGAATTTATGCACCCATTGTTCTTGAGGAATGCTGCTCCAGGATTCCTCACAACTTCGCACATGGTCCTTTGGACAACTCTGACCAATGTATCAAACTTCGCACACTTTGACTTGGTCTGAAAAGTGCATTGTCATCAAAGTGTGACATTGCACCCACTCCATGATGTTCTTATTGTGTTTTCCCCACCATATTGTTGGGGTTTCTTTCAAGGCTTCGTCCAATGCCAACAACCTCTATTGTACTGGTACAATTTCTTCAAATTTCAATAAGAAAGTTTCTAAATGATTTAAACCATCAAATGTGGGTAGATTAATTACTTCTGTGACAATCCAGTAACTTCCCTGGTCAATATGGCGCATCATCATGTGGATACTTCATACATCATGTTCTTCCAGTTCTCTAGTGCTTCTTTTGAATCTGACGAGCATGCGCTCTCACTTCCCCCACTTAAATTTCCATCTTTCATAGGATTAATGTAATCCTATTGTCTTGCTGTCAATTTATATATGTTTTCGAGTTCAGAAGCATGGTATTCTTCTCTGATGGGTTCTATGTATATGCGACCTTCATCAGGATCAAGAGGTGTAATGACCCGAAGGCCATCACCTTCAAATGTCATTCTTATTTTATTTAAGTCAAAAACAATGGAATTGTTGAAATCCCAATCAATTCCTAACATCGCAACATAAGGACAACTATCATCAACTATCTCAATCACTTCGAAGTCTAAAAATGTCCTTACCCTATCGATGTCCACAAGGACATTCTCCAGTCTTCTAGAGGGGTTTAGTGTCTGCTGATTATCCATCCTGAGCCTGATAGGAGAATAAATCAACTTAGGTTTTCCCATCAGTGTTAAGGTCTTATTCATCATAAGATTGACTTCTGACCCTAAGTCGAGGACCACATAATCTATGTCATAGCCCCCAATATGAGCATTAAGGTGTAGTTCCTTATTTTTAATTCTCTTTCTGGATACTTGATGTACTGCTTTATTTAGTAGGGGATCTACCCTTCCTATCTCATAATGTTTGATCAAGTATTGTAGTTCTTGCAAAGTGCTTTCATCCTTAATCAAATCAATGAATGTATATAAGAAACTTACAAGCTTGCTTACCTCTTTTCCATCTCTAGGCATGGTAGACTGATCGAATGCCAGAGACATTACACATTCTCTCACTCTTGGCTATGTCTTTGATGAAGAAGCCTGATCTCTTCCAAATTCTCTGCTTTCCTCTTCAAACATCTGCTTTTCTTTCCTTGGATCAAACACTTGTGTCTTCTCTGCAGCTCTTCTGACCCTTGATCCCTCTGTAGTATTTTCTGGGGTCACCATGTCTTCTCCTGTAATGATGCCTCCTCTAGTAATAACAGTGAATCTAGAATCCTCTCTGCAAGGTTCTGCTGAGATTAGTTGTACATGTTGTTTTCCTCCCCGTCTCTCCTGAAGTTTCACCAGCAATACTAGAAAATCTTCAATAACATGTTCAAATGAGTTGCAGTAGCTGCATGTGGTACAAGGGTTCTAACAGTCCCTTGCCAAGTGACCTGGCTGTGTGCAGTTATAACAAATGATATGACCTCGACCTTGACCCATGCTTCCTCCTCGTCCTCTTCCTCTGAATCCACCGTGAGGTTTGAAGGTTCCTCTTCCTAGGGAATTAAACTACATAATATTTCCCTCCTACTGCATCTCTCCTTGAATCCTACATGTATCTCTTAACCTTTCATGCAAGAGGTTATAATCCCTACAATCCTTCTCATCATGCCCCACAGATTTACAAAATGTGCAGTAAAGATTGGTAGGTGTCTGGACATATTTTTGCATGTAATAACATTCACCAGGGCAATGTCTATTTCTACATACCTCACACCAGGGTAGAGTAACCTTCTTCAAGGGGCTCAGAGCTCCAAAGGCCAAGTACTCATTAAACAGAGGACAGTGCTCCTTGTCATGGCCCTCTGACTTGCATATGATACACCAGATGTATTCTCTTTTATATTTTCCCTTATCTTTCTTCATATCTTTGACTTGCAGAGATAAGCTAGTTAGATGACTCAAAATTTGACTCATACCTGAGGTGGATTCTCCCATAGGGGATGATTCTAGCTTCATGGAGATATACAATGCCTTAGCCTGTGAAGTGACCTTCTTTTGCATCAGAGGAACTCTGATGTGTGGTAAGAGGGAAGCAATGAACCATTCCTTATTTTGCTCATCTAGAATCTAAAAACTCAAATGGCCTGTCAAGATCTTAAACCTCTGATCAAACTCCCATACAGGTTCAGCTACTCTCTGCTTGATTTCTTTCAGTTATTTAATTCAAAGCAACTCTGACTTGGGTTTCTTGAATTCTGTACTCAATGTACTCTTGATATCATTAACGGTTTAGGTTGTGCAACTTCTTTAACAAACTTCATGTACCAGCTCAGTGCACATTCTCTCAAGGTAGTACTAAACTGAGCTCTCTTAATTTCTTCATCATTGACTTTCTTAATACTCCATACAGCTTTGCATAAGAACCAGTGTTGATCAGGATCTTCAGATCCATCTCCTCTAAATATAGGTAGCCTCATTTCATCTTCCATAGATATTCCTAGGTTTCTTAACTGATTATGTACTAAATTGTTGGTAATAGTTCTCTAGGTTCTCTGGTAACTCTTACTACTCTGGTTACTTAACACTGCTAAAACAACAGGAGGAGTAATAGTACTTATTTTGACAGTCGACACAGTTCCTAAAGTTTATGATTCTTCTCGGTGAGGTTATTCAGTCTTCCTCTCCTCTACCCTAGCGGACTCTGAAGACTCCTCGTTCAACAACTCTTCTTCTTCCCCACTGTAGAATCCTTCATTCTGTACCAGTGGCCCGTGACTTTTCTCAAACAAGTTCACCAGAGGAACCTCTCTGAAGGTTCTCCCACGATGCGTATGTCCAACCTCTGTGTCGTTGTCGCTGTCTGAGTTCTTGAAAATCAATTTGACCAATTAATGTATCTTCAATATGTTCTTCTCATGCAATAACATTTTGATCTTCAACTTCAAAAAGTGTAAAAATTTTCCTCTAGGTCCCTTAAAGAAATATCTCTCTGCTTGGCTATATGATTCTACTCTATTAATAGAAAACTCAGTAATGTACCCTCCGATAGTACTATAAAATTAGTGATCTACTGCTCTTGACACGAAGTTATAAACTCTCTTGACCTTCTTGATTAGCACCGACATCCAAACCATAGGTGGTCTAGATATGATTTCAAACTGCGTATCTGCCAATATGGATAACTACTCGTATAGCTCCTTATGAATTCCTCCAAAGAAAATCTCATGTATATTAGTGAAGATATACCTTCCCAACCAGTCTTCTGCACTAATATTAGGGTTCTTGTTCTGGGCTTCAACAAAGTCCCTCTCTTGTTCTTCTATCCACTTCTGAATATTTTTCTTCGATTGAAACCACCTTGACATTCCCTCAAGACGATCTCGGTCCCGACAACAGAACCATTTTTTGGCACAAGGGTAGACCCAGGGTTCAACTCTAACAATGCAACAACAATCCCTAACTACTGGCCCTTTCAAAAACACCTGTAGAGTAGATGCAATCTCACCTGAAGTAGAAATAGGGGGTTGCAGGACATAGGTGTCTACAACCAGAGGAAGTGCAAAGTGAATCCAAAACAACAACACAGAGAGATCTAGTTATTCTTTACTAAACTTAAGCCTACTCCACACAGTTATAACTCAGAACTAACACAACGATGAAACAATAGTATAACAGAAGGAAAATAACACAACATCAACCATAGAGACACAAAATATACATGGTTCACCCTCTCCCTAGGGCTACATCCACAGAACTACATTTCTTGATACATTAAATGGAAACATACAGTTCTATCAGTGCACTTAGCTTGCAAATCTCTCTCTCTTTCTCTCCCCTCCCTATGCACCTAGCTGCAAGGTTTATATTCACACCCAACTGAATATATTACAACCCAATAACACTTTTACACACAATACTTCTCTTATGAAACAACAATAATCACTCTCTTAACCCATAATGACGAACCCCTCTTCTCTCATCTAAATATTTATTTATACATTACAATCACTTTCATACAACTTTAGACCAAAGCCTAAGTGTCAAAACCCTAAATGAAAAAACCCTAGGTCAAATTGACCCATGTTTTCAAGGCTTCACCAACCTATCTTTCCTTCTTTCTCGCGAGGTGCTCCAAAGTGTCTGTTGGTGGATTTTTCCATTTGTTGAGTTGTCTACGATCCATCTTCTTTGTTGATCTATCTTCCTTCATCTTCTCATTCAATGAATCACTTTCCCTTACTTCTCTCCTTCTTTTCTTCTTCCTTTGGCCACTTCGACCCATTCTCAGTCAATGTGCCTTCCGTGTAGTTCGTACTTCGCCTTTCCTCTTCCTTATTCTTTAATTTCTTCCTTAATCCATAACCAAGGGCCAACACCCTGTGACTGAGCAATGAAGTAAGCATCATGACGATCTGGCTAATGTGAATCATATCCCATCAATCCTCCCCAAGTATATCCCACCTTTGGTTGGCATTGTTAACCGTGACAACATCCCACGAGATTACGAGTACACCTCGTTCACCGCATACATTTCGAAATGAATATGTGTAGTCGGGAGTCAGTTAGGATAGATCTCACCACTGAAGAACAATGATTTCAATATAGGCGACAGAAAGAACTATGTTATGCTAGTGCCCCACTTCTACTTGACGAAGTCAACTGGGAAGAAGCCCCGCCTTGTCTCCCATCCATGGATTAAGGAGATCGTGTAGTCCACTGTGATAAATGTGATGAATATTCCCCATTTTGGCTGCCACCAAGAGGTTAATGCTTGTGTTAAACTCCTCTTGCCGTGCTATCATGGTAGATACCTGTGGCTTGACCAGAGGATTACTGTGGATTTGGTGTTGATCCACCTGATTACAAGCTTAATCATGAAGGGACTTGACCCCCAACAGTTTTATCCAGGGAAGGCCTTAGACTGCTCCCTGACATAGCACATCAAGGAAACTTACAACGAAGTCAGAAAATGAAAGATGGGTTACAAGGTAGCCTCTATACAGAATGGCACAGAGAACCTCACTTTCCAACTCATATCTGGAAAGATAGTAAGGAAGAACCGCCCCACATAGGTCACCGGGTTTGTGGTGGACCTCACAGGAAAATGTGTGGAGGGAATGCAGATGAACTGGGTGAGTTACCTTATCAATGAACTAGAAAATGATTGTCATGAAGCCCAGGACTTGGGATATGAATTCCACTTAAGCTGGCTAATCATTTTGATCACATTTGTCACTTGGAAAATGCCTGAAGGAGCTACATTTCGAGAGATCAAACCATCAGAGACATTGACCGCTAGGTTTTATACCTTTTGGTACACCAACGACATGGAGAAGAAGTGGTAGTACAACATTGTGTTCCATGCATACTGTTAACATTAATTTTTGTTAAGAGGGGGTGGGTTGTTTTCTCTCCTTTTGAGCCTGTGGCACGAATTGTGAAGAAGTCGGTTTAAAAGACCAACAAAGACATTTTGTCCAAGGATGTGGCTATGAGCGTAGTGTGCAGGACATAAAATCTCCATTTCAGGCTTAAGTGTTAGCAGATGGGCGATCGAGGGTTCAACGGTGAGGATCGATCGATGGAGCAGATCATCGGTCAACGGGTAATTGCAATCAAAGGAGTTGTGCCAAGTTTAGCACAAGAGATGGCCACAGTATCACCGAGATATTCAGGGCCATCTGATCAAGGAGGGACACATGGTGCATGATTGGGCTCTATCGCCACTTCGCCTATCATGACTCTGAAGAATAAGGATCAGCTCCCTCCCATCCATGATACACAAGATGCAAAGGAGCCCAGGAGTCGGGCCCATAGTATCGCCGAGATGTTCAGGGTCATCCGATCAAGGAGGAGCACGTGGCGCATGATTGGGCTCTATCACCACTTTTCCTATCATGACTTTGAAGAACAAGGATCAGCTCCCTCCCATCCATGATATGTGAGATGTGAAGGTGCCCAGGAGTCATGCCCACAATATCGCTGATATTTTCAGGGCCATTCAATCAAGGAGGGACACGTGGCTCACGATTAGGCTCTATCGCCACTTCGCCTATCATTACTTTGAAGAACAAAGATCAGCTCCCTCCCACCCACGATACGTGAGATGCGAAGGCGCTTAGGATTCAGGACCACAGTCATAGCACAGGGTCGTATGGAGTGGGGACAAAGCATATGAGGGGTGCGGAGCCAGTGTGTGCAAGGATAAGTGGATCGTGTTCGTTGATTTTGAAGCCAGATCCAACCGTCGATATGGAGGGCCATTTCGTAGTTTTGGTCACCAAGGATCCTGGTCACTAGTGTCCCTTGTGCTCGAAGTCTCGACCACCCACCGTGGAGGAAGGAAATTAATAAATATTGCACTGGTAGCTGAAACTTTAGCTCTAGCCATGAATGTAAGGCATGGAGGTTCTGGCAGGCAGCCTGCCCAAGACTGTCCTATGTACAGGTTGATCTAAAAGGGCCATGCCGATCTAATGTTCTTGTCTGACTAGAGGAGCCTGCACATGTTAGGTTGGACTTTAACGTCTCAGCTACCCTCTTGGGTCCAAGGGAGTGTACTTCTCTGAGTATATATTCTCAGTTTTTGTATTTTGTAAGCATCAATGGTAGAGAAAAGCTCCCGATTGTAAAGTTTTAATGAACATTATACTCCCCTGGTTATGTATTTGTACATGAAATTTCTTGTTTAATGATAGACAACTTTCTCATCCCATATGGTTTTCATCTCAAACTGAGGGAGTTCATGATCGACTGATTCATGTGAATCATTGTGACTGTGTTATGATAAAGGTTTTATTGTAACATTGTTATACTCTCCATTGTTTTCTACAATTTGAATGTAAGGAGTTCTTGCGTTCAAGTTTTTCCTCTACAGGCTGTTAGAAACTTGATGCCTATAGCAGCCCTTCTCATTTCCTCACAAAGTCTTCCTCCTAGCCACCCTTACTACAACTTACTATCTGAATTTTAACTAAGACCTCACCTCCCTGTGCATTTCCAGCCTAGTTTCGGAGTTAGAACGATATTGTTCTGAGTTTTCTTCCATTTGATCACCCTTTATAAAAAAATCATGACATAAACTTATGGGTGTCGGGATCTGCTCCTGCTGCAATCCAAGAGTGACTTCCGACGCTAACATTTTCTGGCACCGTTGCCGGGGACAAAGTTGAAAATTTTCCCTGGGATAGAATGACATTGAGCCTCTGATTTTGAAGGTGCATCAAGCATCAGAGCCCTATGTGATTGCTACTGTCCACCTGGTGACTCCATTGTGATGACTCCACTGTGGAAAACCTGTTGTTTTAGTTGTGGCTTCCAGAGGTAGACACATGCAGTCCCATCCACAGCTGCCTCTAGCTACACCTGAAGCTGAAAGGCCTATGAAGGAGAAACTTCCACCGCCAAACCAGGTAATCTGCCATCTCCTTCTGTAGGAACTCCTTTTTCTTCTTCTCAATTTCCTAGCAGACCTTTTTCTGAAGTTTCCCATTTCTTGAATTTTGGGAGTGTTCCTATTGATTTTTCCCCTCCTGGTCTAGTATTGGAGGGAGAAATCCTTGTCACTCCCCTCTCCCCTGAAGTTGTACCTTGGCGTAGACCCAGGACCACAGAAGATTTCCCCACTCCTAGATTTACCACTCCTCCTCTTGTTACTGTGGCTACTACTTCATAGAGAGAAGCATCTGGTGACTCAAGCCCTTTAGCCTTCTCCCTGAATCCCCCATTGTTTCCCCTTCCACCTAGAAGCTCATTTCCAGTATCCCCTATTCGAGCTCCTTCTCCTCCGATTTCTCCTCCACCTAATTTTCCTATGGCAGGGGAAAATCCCCCCATGACTAGAATGGATGTTATAATAGATTCTAGGTATGCTCCCCTTTCATTACCTCAGCCTCTTAATGCCCTTCCAGTAGATGGCTACCTCAAGCAGTTTCCCAAGTTCACAGGTGAGGGAGACATAGCTACAAAAGAACACCTTGAAGCCTTTTACAGTTTCATAGATGATCATGTTATCATGCATGCAAATGTATGGATGAGGGTTTTTGTTCATAGCCTTGAAGGTGAGGCTAGAAAATGGTTTAGGGCCCTACCCCTTGGATCTATTGATGGGATTGAGGCTTTAGATAATTCCTTTTTGAGACAATGGGGAGACAAAAAAGACTTCATGTATTACATGACAGAGTTTGGGTCTTTGAAGAGAAAGGAAGGAGAGTGTGTCTCTAATTTCTCCAAGAGATTCAATAAAATTTACAATAATATCCTTGCTGAGATAAAGACCTCAAAAGACTCTGCTAAAATCACTTATGCTAGCGCCTTTGATACTAATTTCTACCTCCTGCTGAGGGAAAGGAGAGCCACCACTTTGGCTCACATGCAGGATGCAACCATGGAAGTAGAGTCTAACATATTGGTTGTTGACCGACTCAGGAATAAGGCTAACAAAGACATATCTAGGAGGAGAGTTGAGGCCTCTTCATCCCACTCCTCTCCCTTTCCCCTTCAGATGGATGAGGTAACTAAAGTGCTAAAATCGCTTTCGGCTAGGATGGAAAGGTGGGAGTTAGAGGGGAACCCTATGTACAGAAATCCCCAGAATGCTGATAACAGAGGCTTCAGAAGGCCTAGTAGCAATGTTTCACAGGCTTTGCCCAGGGAGATGATCGAGATGATCAGAGGATTCAAGCCCCTCTCCAAAATAACCTAGTTGTTCATGAAGATGGAGAGGAGATGGGTGAGCTCGACCCCGAAATTCATTGCATTGAAGACACCTCCCCTTTTCCCCATTTGACTCCATCTGCATATGAAGAATCCCTTATCAAAACTCAAATCAATGAGTTGAGTAAAGGGGAAAGGTCCAGCAATGCTCCTAACAGATACAATCTCAAGTCAAAGAAGAAAGAAGGGAATTTTGATAGCCAGGATCAACCCCTCATAGCAGAAAGGCCTGCTAAACCTGCAACAATCACTATTAAAGAAAAGAAAACTCAGAATACTTTGCTAGTAGCCAAGGAACCTGTATCTGAGGTAAGGGAAGCTTCTAAGCCTCTTTCCTCCTTTAGTTTTGAGCACGAAATCCAAAAGATTAGAATTCCCGTACCCCTCTCAGAACTAGTTAAAAATGAAGAGTTCAAAAGATCCCTCTCCAAACTGATACAATCTGAGTCCCCTTAGCCTTCCACAAACTCAGTAAATATTCAATATGAAAAGCCAACAGTTGTCCTAGGTCGCATGGTGGAAGACAAAGATGATTCATCCCCTACCTTCTACACATCCCTGAACATACATGATAAGGTGTTTCATAATTTCCTCATGGATTCAGGAGCCTCCCACAACCTTATGCCCAAAATAGTCATGGAAGAATTGGGACTAGAAGTGATAAAGACTTATCATAATTTTTACTCTTTTGATTCAAGGAAGGTGCAATGCCTTGGAGTCATCAAAGAATTGGTCGTCTTTTTATTTCAGCTGCCAATGAAGAGTGTGGTCATGGACATTGTAGTATTCAATGTTCCTCCTAAGTTTGGCATGTTGTTGTCAAGATCTTGGATTAAAAAAATTGGAGGAACATTACAGATGGATCTCACATATGCTACCATTCCAGTCTTCGAAGGGGAACATAGGAGGTTGTACAGAGAAGCTCAACTGGCCTAAATTGTTAGTGATGAAGAAAACCCCACCAATCATCCTATCTTTGCACTTGACACTGATTTGGGGTCTAGTTTATTGCAGCTCACTGATACTCCTCAGGCCCTTTTTCAAATCAGAAAGTAGTCCATATTCAATCATGAGATACCTCCTACAGCCACCTCTGTTTGGAAAATGTTCTTCGACAGAGCTTCTTCTAGCAAAGGCGCTGGCGCTGGAGTGTTTTTTGTGTCACCTTGTTAGGAAACCATATCCCTATCATACAAGATGGAATTTGAAACTACCAACAATGTGGTAGAATATGAGGCTCTTGTTTTGGGTTTAAGGGCTGCAAAAGAAATAGGAATCGAGGAAGTAGCAGTGTTCGGAGATGTTGAGATGATTATCCAACAAGTTAGAAATGCTTATCTAGCTAAGCATCCTCAGCTCAGGAACTACAAAACTGAGGTGTGGGACCTTATTGATCATTTCTTCTCAGCTTTCAACATTTCTTTCATTCCAAGAGAGGAAAATACTTTGGCCGATTCCTTAGCTATCTCAACTAGTCTGATCAGGATCCCTCTACTGCCTAAGATCAAATATGACGTTGAGATAAGATATAGGCCATATGTATCGGACAATATCAAGCATTGGAAGGTATTCGAAGACAATCTTGAAATTGAAAAATTCCTTGCATCTGTTGATGAATTCTCCACATTGCACATTGATCAGGATCCTGATCTCGAAGGTCACCCTCACCTCGATGTATTTTTAAATAAAATTGTTGATCACCATATTGTTCAGCTATCGGGCAATCACATTTCGAGGGGACTAGTTCCTTTAGAAAGATTGTTCGATGGGAATGATGTGGAAATAAAGGGTAGAGTTTCAAATGAAGATACCGATACAGTTGAGTGAAACATCGACACACAGGAGGAGCCTAAGTTTGTCAAGTTGTCAAGCAGCCTGACCCAAGAACAGAGGGATGAATATACTAAGATATTAAGATAATTTGTTGATGTGTTTGCATGGACCTATGAAGACCTCAAGACATATGACACGTCGATCATTGAACACAAGATCCCATTGAAGGAAGAGGCTAATCCATTCAGGTAGAAGTTAAGACAAATAAATCCCATATTGTTGTCTGTCATGGAGAGAGAAGTGAAGAAGTTGTTGAATGCTCAAATTATTGTCCCCTTGAGATATTCTGAGTGGGTGGCCAATTTGGTCTCGGTGAGGAAGAAAAGTGGAGAAATTAGGTTCTGTGTTGATTTTAGGAACCTAAACAAGAGCTCAAAGAAGGACAATTACCCCCTACCTAATATGGAACACATATTGCAGAGGGTAACTGGTGCATCCAGGATATCCATGGTTGATGGATTTTCTAGCTATTATCAAATATCAGTCATGCCTGAGGATAGAGAAAAGAAAACCTTCATGACTCCTTGGGGCACATTCATGTATGAAAAAATGCCTTTTGGACTTAGCAACATTTTAGAGAGCCAATGGACATAGCCTTCATCAAGGAAAAAGATCAGTTTGTGGTCATCTATCTAGATGACATCACAATGTATGAATGCAGGAGCAACATTTTAGTGAGCCATGGACATAGCCTTCATCAAGGAAAAAGATCAGTTTGTGGTCATCTATCTAGATGACATCACAGTATTCTCTAGGTTTGATAAAGAGCACTATTATCACTTAAGGAAAGTTTTCTCGAAATGCCGGAGGTTTGGCCTTTCCTTAAATCCCAAGAAATATTTGTTTTTTATGAAGGAGGGGAAGCTGTTAGGCCATATAGTATTAGCATAAGGAGTGAGAGTTGATCCCATCAAGGTAGAGGCAATTCAGACCCTACCACTTCCCAGGTCTAAAAAAGAAGTCCATGATTTTTTAGGGAAGATTAACTTTCTGAGGAGGTTCGTCTCAAATTTTGTTGAGCTGGTGAAACACATCACAACCATGCTCAAAAAGTGATCCAGGTGGATATTGGTGGCCACCCACCTTCTCCAACTGGCCCAAAACATGTTTCTGGCAATTTTGGTAATTTACTATTTTTAGCAGTTTTTAACTTTCGGGGCCATTTTGAGGCCTTAAACGACATTTTTTGGGAAAACGGGGAGCAACATGGATCGTAGATCAATGTTGCTCCAGCCAAAAGTTGTAATTCTCGGATAGATCTTTCCAACGAGCTATCATACGCCTAAAACGGAGATCGTATGCAAAAGTTACGACCCCGGGAAGTTGATGCAC
>SNQJ01S0009071.1:61734-80070 GCA_010110895.2 Picea sitchensis
ATTAATAGAAATCGTGTATTACTGTATCTCTGTGTTTATGGTTGCATCTCTGATATATTCCTGTTATATTACTGGATATACGTGATATCTCTGTGCATTTATTTATTATATCTCCGCTCTCATTTCGTGCCGAAAATAATCCGGATCAAAAAGGGAAATGAAGTGAAATGGACCGCTGAACCTAGGGAATATTTTGTCCAAATAAAAAGGGCATTGACTGAGGCACCTGTGTTGATCAGTCGTAACTATTCCAAGGATTTTCTAGTTTTTTCTTTTTCTTCTTTTGATACAGTAGCAGTGGTCTTATTGCAGAAAAATGAGGAAGGGCAAGAGCAACCCAATTCTTTCTTCAGTAAGGAATTAAGAGATGCAGAAATTAGGTATGACATCATGGAGAAACAAGCCTATGGCTTTGTGAAATCTCTCAAATATTTTAGAGTCTATGTCTTGCACTCAAGAGTGACTGCATACGTTCCTTCCGCCTCTGTGAAGGACATCCTTGTACAGCCTGACATAGATGGGAGAAGAGGTAAATGGATTGCTAAGATCCTTGAGTTTGACCTAGATATAAAGCCCACCAAGTTGGTTAAAGGGAAAGGTTTAGCCAAGCTGCTGGCTGAATCTAATTGCAAGGCTTTAGGGGTTGGCTTCATCAATGCTTGCTCAGAAAATCAACAAGCTGAGTCGCCCAACAAAAGCTCTTAGGGTGGCTTATCACTAGCAGAGTGCACCTGGTATAGAGACATATTGTACTTTTTGCAAGAGCTGAAGCCTCCTGATGGAATGGGAAAAAGTAAGGAAAGAGATTTAAAACTCAAGGTGGTGAGGTATTGCCTCATTGACCAAGTCTTGTACTAGAGAGACCCTCTAGGGGTGTTGTTGAGATGTCTGAACCTACAGGAAGCCCAACAAGTTATGTTATATTTCCATAGCATCCTTTGTGGAGGGCGTCATTTTTGGAAGACCATAGATCAAAAAATTCTCAGGGTTGGGTACTATTGGCCCACCTTATTCACTGATGTCTGTAGAGAAGTCAGAGCTTGTATCAAATGCCAAAGGTTCTCAGGAAAAAAGTAGCTCAAATCAATGCCACTAAAGCCTATAGTAGCTTCAACACCTTTTCAACAGTGGGGGTTGGACTTCATTAGGGAAATCCATCCTCCTTCAAGTGGTCAACACATATGGATCCTAACTGCAACAGACTATTTCACTAAGTGGATAGAAGAAACTCCCACCAAGAGTGCTTCTCACAAGGTTATTATAAGATTCCTGGAGGATATCATAGCCATATTTGGCTGTCCCAGCAGAATTGTCACTAATAATGCTTCTTCTTTCAAGTCTGAGCCTCTGGTTAAGTTTTGTGGGTAGTTTGAGATTTCACTGATTCAATCCACTCCCTATTATCCTCAAGGAAATGGACTAGAAGAATCTTCTAATAAAAGTCTAATCAAGCTCATTAAAAGATTATTGGAAGACAATAAGAGGGCCTGGGATTCAAAGCTCAAATTCACTCTGTGGGCTGATCGAGTGATGACGAAGAAGTCCCTGGGCACCTCACCTTTTTAGCTTGTTTATGGGATAGAGGCCATTTTTCCCACTCAGATTGCTTTACCTATAGCGAAATTATTTCAAGATCATGAAGGAGGGCTGGATCATATGGTCAAAAGGATTCATTAAATGGTGGAAGTGAAACAGATCAGGGAACAAGCGATGGACACAACTCATAGTTGTTAGTAGAAGGTCAAGCAGGCCTTTGACAGCAGGGTCAGGAAGAAGGAATTCGAGCTCAGGGATTCAGTTCTTAAGTGGGATGCACCCAGACAGGATAAGGGAAAACACAACAAGTTTGACGCCCTTTGGATCGAGCCCTTCAAAATCTCTGAGGTTTTCTCAAATACCATGTACAGGTTGCAGGATTTGGAGGGTGAGGAAGTTTTTAACAGCCCAGTAAATGGGCATTTCCTGAAGAAATGTTTTGTTTGAGCCTTAGACGGCTCCTTTGTTTGTAAATAATTTCCTTTTAGCTGTTTGTTTATTTTTGGCTTAATAAATGACTCCATAGACCAACAACAAGGCACTAAAGTTGCAAATGAGTTCTTAGATCATCACAGGGATGACTCTATCCCCCATGGAGCCTAATGTTAACATTAATTCTTGTTAAGAGGGGGTGGGTTGTTTTCTCTCCTTTTGAGCCCGTGGCACGAACTGCGAAGAAGTGGGTTTAAAATACCAACAAAGGCATTTTTTCCAAGGATGCGATCATGAGCACAGTGTGCAGGACACAAAATCTCCTATCATGACTTCAAAGAACAAGGATCAGCTCCCTCCCATCCATGATACGCGAGATGCGAAGGGGCCCAGGAGTCAGACCCACAGTCATAGCACAGGGTCATATGGAGTGGGGACAAAGCAGATGAGGGGCGCGGAGCTAGTGTGTACAAGGGAATGTGGATCGTGTCTATTGATTTTGAAGCAAGATCCAATTTCCGAGATGGAGGGCCATTTCACAGTTTTAGTCACCAAGGATCCCGGCCGCTAGTGTCCCCTGTGCTCGAAGTCTCGGGCACCCGTCATGGAGGAAGGAAATTAATGAACATTGCACTCGTAGCTAAAACTTCAACTCTAGCCATGAATGTAAGGCATGGAGGTTATGGCAGGCGACCTGCGCAAGACCATCCTGTGTACAGGTTGATCTAAAAGGGCCATGCCAATCTAATGTTCTTGTCCGACCAGAGGAGCCTGCACACGTTAGGTTGGACTTTAATGTATCAACTACCCTCTTGGGGCCAAGGGAGAGTACTTCTCTGAGTATATATTCTCAATTTTTGTATTTTGTAAGCATCAATGGTAGAGCAAAGCTCCTGATTGTAAAGTTTTAATGAACGTTCTAGTCACCTGTTTATGTATATGTATGTAAAATTTCTTGTTTAATGATAGACAACTTTCTCATCCCATCTAGTTTTCATCTTAGACTGAGGGAGTTCATGATTGACTGATTCGCATGAATCATTGTGACTGTGTTATGATAAAGGCGTTAATGTAACACTGTTATATTCTCCAGTGTTTTCTACAATTTGAATGAAAGGAGTTCTTGCGTTCAATTTTTTCTTCTACAGGCTATTAGAAACTTGATGCCTATAGAAGCCCTTCGAATTTCCTCAGAAATTCTTCCTCCTAATCACTCTTACTACACCTTATTATCTGAAGTTTAACTAATACCTCACCTACCTGTGCATGTATGGCCTAGTTTTGGAGTTAGAATGATATTGTTCTGAGTTTTCTTCCATTTGATCACCCTTTATAAACAAATTGTGACATAAAATTATGGGTGTCGGGCTCTGCTCCTACTGCAATCCAGGAGTGACTTCTGACGCTAACACATACTATCAACAATTGAAGGTTTCCATCAATTCATTTCCGCACATGAAACCATGCACCCTACACTAGTACAAACCAATAGAAAAATTCCACACAGATCTGCATTTAATATATATCACTACGTGGAGAGATAAGAACAAGGAAGAGTTACAGTCATACTACAAGCTAACAGATGAAGACATGGAGCAGATCATGAAGGAATAGCCAGAGGAATTCCTTGTACCGGTCGTTGATGCAAAACTCTCCAACACTGACACCATAGGAAGCCCCATGGTCACCTGGGTCGAGCATGTTAGACAGTCCAAGAAGAATTCTAGGAAGAAGTGGGAAGAAGTCCAGGATATAGATACCAATAAGGAGGAAAATGCCTCTGAAGAAAATGGATCTGGCTCACCGGGAGGAGGAGAAGATGAAGAAAATGGACAAGGAGGAGGAGATGAAGCTACCACCCCTCCACTTGAGGATCCCCTTGTTGGGAAAGTAACACCGTAGAAGAGGAAGGTTTCCCCAAGGAAACCTTCAACAAGGAAGAAGACACACGTTAATAAGCCCCAGTTGGAGGCCATGCTCATGGAGGACGATATCAGTTTGGTCCATGAAGCTATGGAGGACACTTTTGAGGAAGTCTTGTAGAGATATGGATTTAAGAAGGATGATCTATATGGAAGGATTGAGAAGGAATTAAAGGAAGTACAACAAGCTATTAGTTTGGTCTACGTAATACATACTGTGCCTTCCTCGTCACAGATTGTCGAATTGGGTGATGAACCAACCAAATTGAGAAGATTTGCAGATGTGACAGAAGATTGACTTCATAAAGTCAAAGAAGAGAAGGATAAGGCTACAAAATCCTTATAGCAAGAGAAATATGAATACTTAGAACAATTATGAGTAGCGTGGTACAGTCTAACCGCCTATGAAAGTGAGAGAGAAGAATTTCAGGAAATGGTCGAGGAGGCAAAAACCCAGATACAGAAAGAAAATGAGAAGTTGTTCACAGAGTGGGCCATATTCAAAGAAGTAGTGAGTAAAGCATATCACTCTATGTTGGGCTTGTCATTTGAGGAACAAGAGGAGTCGGTCGAGGCTCAAGTGGTGAAGCTCACTGAGACCATCTAGCAGCTTCAAGTGAGGATAACAAAGTTGGAGGTCCAAGTAGTGTCAAGCACTCTGTAGGAGGTGTGTGACCAGAGGGAGGAAGCCTCTAAGAATGCATTTGTAAGAATCAGAGCCCTTGCCTTAGAATTCAAATAGTTTAGTGATAGGAGCACGCAGACATATGAATTCCTCGTAGAGGATCCAGAGCTAAGAAATATATAAGTGCCGTTACATGAGGCACAACAACATGCATTGTTAGTGCAAGCCCATATGAAGCTACTCGCCACATTTAAAAAAATGAAGAGATCTTAGGAACAACATGCAGTGCAACAGCAGATCACTTCTCTCTAGGGAAAGGTAATGGAAGTCACACAGAAGTTGTAAACTATGTAGGATGAAGCTTGTAAGGTGTTTGAACAAATTGATGAACAAGGCTCACAATTGGACCAAGTGGTTGCAATAGTATAAAAATGCATGGAAGGGCCTGTTACAGAGAAAATGATCCAGGAGCTCACAGAGCAGGAGGCTCAGGCAAAGCAGCAAGTAGAGGAAGATTGATTTAATATCAAGGCCTTCAAACCAACATTGAACAGAACTGAGTGACTTGGGATGAGCCACAGGTGAGTGTTGGGGGCTTGTTGGCCCTCGACCAAGTTTTGAGGAAACCTTGGTTAGGTTTGGACCACTTTTGGACTTTGAAAGGATGGTTGAATAAGGAGCGCCCAAATGGAGCTGAGATTGTGGATCTCACTTGTTTTTCGGGCTATGTAGACCCAGTAAGGGGTTCTTTAGGGTTTTGTAATGGGTTATGGGATGTTGGCCAATGGGGTTTACCCATGAGTAGGCCTTATTGTAAGAGATTGTAAAAGTATAAATAAGTAAGAATGTATGGTATAAGTAGAAAAATTTTGGTAGCTAAGTGCAAGTGCTTTGTGCAACAGAATGTATATGTGTTAAGGCTCTGTGCTTGATAGATAGTTGGATTTGTGCCTAGACCTAATTGGAAGGAGGATCTGGTGCTCAGTGCACAGATCTCATGTCCTATGCAAAGCTAGAATCTATGGCTTGGTGCACATGAGTCACTGAATATAATATATTGAATAATAATAAAGAATATGAAGCAGTTGGTGGATGTAGCCCCACACTGGGGTGAACCACGTATATCTTGTGTCTTTGGTTTGCTTTGTGTTGTGGTGCTTATGTTATGAATCTTCTCAGTGCTTTGATATTTATGTATGATAGATATATCTGTTGATGCTTAGTTCTTTACTTGTGTTAAAGATAAATGAATGTTAGATATAACTCTGTGCTATGTGATAAGTGGTTGAAGTGCTTAATCTTTATAGTTACTACGTCAATCTATCTCTGAGTATGTTTTGCGATGTTAATACAACTAATGAACTAATGCATATCATTTTTTAAGTGTTAATATAATACTTTGTGGAGTGTTTCTATCACAGATCTGTATCCCATCTTGGTTAAAGACACCTGACTCCTGTAACCCCCTCTGCTTCTACCTCGGGTGAGACTTCACCTGCTTCACCGGTGTTGTTGAAAGGGTCGGTAGTTAGGGTTTTTTTGGTGTGTTATTGAGCATTGAACCCTGTGTCTACCCTTGTACCAACATGATCATACATGTCTTCTTTAGGTGTTTCCTTCTGGATTTGAGGTATATTATCTGCATCATCTCCTATCTTTGCTCCTCCTTGAGTAACAATATTGAGGTTGGGAAACTGTCCTTTAATAACTCTTTCGATTTTTGAAATGATGAGGTTAGTTCCTTGTTGGCATGCTCGATCTTCCCATTTTTCAATCAGTTCAGGGTAGTCTTCAGTTGCATGCCCATTGGTTCTGCAATGAGAGCACCATGGCCACCTCGGATGAGGACAATCTCTCTCCATATGGCCTTTCTCACCATAGTTGTAACATTTTCTTGGTCCTCTTCCCTCGGTTCTTCCTCCCTTGAACCCTCGTCCAGCTCCACCTCCTCAACCTCTTCCCGATCCCTGATGGGTTTCATTCACCCTAAATGTTGTTCGATCCAACCTATCTGCAAGTGCATCCAACGCTCTACATTGATTGGTAGTATGTGTGGTAGATGCACAAAACTCACAGTGTACAGTGTTTAGTACTATTGAATACTTCTGCATAATGGGGCACTGTCTTGGCCCATGCCCATGATTTAAGAAAATTTCACAATACTAAACTGATGGTGCTTCTTGGCTCCCTGGAAAATCATGATATGGGGTGGGGCTATGGAATGGTAAATTCACAGATACTTGTGCAAATCCTCCCGTGGGTCCTGGTGAGGGTCCCATTGGATTTTGAGGAGATCCCATTCCCCTTATTCATGGACATTCGTTTACCATATGTCCTTCTGTGTAACATCTGGTACACCAGAACTGTGGTCGTCTCAGTCTAGGTATCGTCAATTCTTGAATATTTTCTGTAAGTAATGATATTTTTCCTTGTAGTTGCGCCAAATTTGCATCTGTTGGGGTTCTGGTCACTCTCAAGCTCCCAGGATATCCTGCCATGGCTTCGATCTTCATTGATTGCTCGAAGGCGTCTGTCAACATGGCTATCCGTTGTTGCGTTAACAGAATCCTTGTCAGAGGTAGAAATCCATGAATATACCATTCGCTTTGATGTTCCTCATGGATTGGATGTGCTAACCTCCGTATAGCATCTTTAAACTTCTGGCTGTATTGACAGGATGATTCACCTTCCCTCTGTTGAATCTTGCACAACTCAGATAGAGCATGTTATTCTGACTGAGGTAGCTTAAACTCAGCTATGAACCTTGTCTGTACTTGGGCAAGTGTGAACACTTGACCTTGCATTCCTGGCACTCCTGACTCAATAATATTCATGTAAAATTTGAGAGCGTGACCTCTCAAGGTAGTCTAGAACTCAACCAACTTATTCACATATGGAGTCCCTTTGGACCTCCAGATTGCTTCACACAAGAACCAGTGTTGTTCAACATCTTCATCTCCATTACCCCATAATTTTGGGTATCGAATAATCGAACCTCCTGCATGACCATCTATTGTTGATCTTGTTGCTCCTATCAAAATAAAATTTAACGGTCTTTCTTGCAACCTACTAGGGGATATGAATATACTCCCTATACTCACACTTCCTGGTTGTGACTGACTAACTAATTCTACTAGAACAAAATTATCATAATAGGGTAGTATTTAATTTACCACTTGTATAGAAGACACTTGGGGTATGGACGATTCAGGGCTCGGGCCACTACCTTCGGGACGATTTTATTGGATCTGGGGGGTCTTGTTTTCTTCCTCTAGAGCAGTCTCTTTAGCCATATTCCCAATATTTCCTATAATCGGGGCTGGATCTTCTCTTTCTTCTTCAAGATTCATGTTGACTTCCTTCTCTCTTGCTTATACACCTTCTCCTTCTTTTCCACCCTCCTGGGGACTCCTTTATCTCTGTTCTTCTCTCTCACTTAGTCTTTGACTGACCAATATTTCCTATCTTCTCATCTTCTGCAACTCTTCCATCTATATTTCCTCTACTTCTCCTGGTCTGACTTCTTTCTGCAACTTCTCAGACTGTCTTTTTCTTTATTTATCTTTCCACAACACCACTTCTCAACTATGATGGCTCTCTTCAGGGATCACTCATCTCTTGAGTCCATTTCTTGTTGTTTCCCCTGAATATCAAAGAACCCTTCCCCTCTCTCAGGCCATGAATCCACCCCAACCTCACACTACCCCAAGCAAGGGTGTTTTTGCTTCCATCTCAGTCGGAGACATAGTCAACATCCCCTCTTCCATCAAGAAAACTTTAATCCACATGGGGATTTCTCTGAATAGTCTTCCCCTTGTGTATTTCTTTAAATCTTCCTCTATTCATGAAAAATATTGGTGATTGTCAACTGCAGACTCGATAATGTATCCTTCTAATGTGATATTGACCCAAAAATCAATCACTCGCGTGACTGGACAATCTACCTGATCAAGTGCTACAATATTTTATGTATCCCAAGTATATGTCCTCTTGACTTGTTCTTGGAACTCTGGAGCTTATTGGAGCCTATATATCCAATGGAAACATTCTTCTAGGAATTTAAACCAAAATATCTTGTATTGGTCACTTGATCTTTCTAAGTAAAAGACTACCTCCCGAGTATCTTTCACATACTTTCTTCTCAGCTTCACTTCTTTCCATATGAAGGCATCTCAATTTATATCCCACCATTGGTCAATATTATATATGTGAATCCGCGGAATCATCCTCCCTATAGGTTTCCTTTTAATGTAGGTCCCGACAACAGAACCATTTTGTTGGTGCAATATTGATCATAGCAGGGTCCTTCTCATGTTACCAACAAAAGGTACCATGTAGTCTAGAGCACTGGCATTTTCATCTCCTCCAATGAGAAGAAGTCTCACCTGAAGCACAGCTAAGACAAAAGGATAGGGAAGGGAAAGGAAAGTACTTAGGAGGGTTCACTGAACCTTCAAGATTCATCTTGATCTTGTGCAAGACAAACTAACTACAAAATAGATCTAAACTCATATACACAAGAGATGAGGCTACTTAGGTTGCGGAAAGAATTCAAACATAGAAAACATCATGTGGAACTTATGAATCATAAAGAAGTACTATAAAGATACAATGCAAAAGCATAAACACAGAATGACACAACATATTTTGAAATTTTGGATCCTTCTTCATATATTATCTTCAGATCTTTCTCTTTTATAATATCAGAGATAAAAATTAGTGCTATGTTACAGACTCCTAGCTCTAGACCCATGTCGCAGAGCTCTATTTCCTGAAATGGTGTACAGATTACATTTTCATAACTCAAACCCGACTTCTCAATAATAAACAACCCTTTTCCATTATGACACCAACCAACCCTTTTACAATTATATTCACCCCTATATATAAGTTAAGTAGGGTCTTCTGGATTTGAGCTTGCATGCTTTCTTGTTCTGTTGCAACTGCTTTTTCCTTGCTGGTGTTGTGTTGTCCTTTTCACAACCAATTTTTGTTACTTCTTTGTTCTTTGTTGTCCAACTTCTTCTGTATCTTGCGCAACTCGTACTAGACGAAAACTAGGACTGTAGTCCTTCCTGCGCAACTTCTCATTCAAAACAAAGGGCCCAACAACAATAATGAATTGTAATACCCTATATGCGTGGAAAATAAGAATGATGAACATTGCAAAAAATACAAGAAAAGGTAGCAACGAGAATCTTTTCATAGCAAACAAATTAGTAACATAAATTTTGGCACGGCGGTAAAGTGCGACGGAGGAATTTGACACAGTGGGAAAACTCAGTGCAGCAGTAAAGTGCGATGGAAAAATTTGGTGCAGTGGGGAAACTCGACGTTGTAGAAAAAAACAATGGGATACTTGGTGCGGTAGGAAATTGTGATGGAAAATTTCAGCGCAATGGAAAACTCGACGTGGTTGTAGGAAATTTAGAAGGAAGAAGTTTGACTATGAGAAGAAACAACTCATCCAAAAATCTAGTTTGCAGTGAGCCCCAAAAGACTTTAAGAAATGGCTTAAAAAAATGGAGGCGACGTAGCAAAATCAAAACAACAGACTTACACAATGACTGGCAGTAAATAACTTTTATGCAGTGAAGGGCTCCAGAGCTTGCTGAAAAAAATATGGATGATGCACAAACTCTAAAAGTGAAGGAGAGGAATGAAGGATGACCAATATTTATTCTTGAACGGATACAAAATGAAATCATGGAAAAGGACAGTAAATCCATGGTGACGAGAAGTTGGAAAGCAGATTGAATATTTGCACAACAAACTCGTGCAATGGGTACACTTTTGAAGTGTGAAAAGTACAAATTATAGAAGTGTCATGATTGTTTACTTTTTTGACTTCATGATTAGGCAATGATGCTCATAATATCTTTCGACATGACCTTTATCTGAACCACTTGAATCGACTTTGGTGCATAATTTTCACTTTTTTGACATGAATCGAGACTTAGGGAAGTGGACCTTTACGATTTAAACATGACGAACCTCACACCCCTTTAACCAACTTATGGTCGGCCCGTTACTTGATAATTTTGAACCACTCTTTATTTGTACACTGACCTAATAAACTTTGACGCACTGACTATGACTCATCTAGAACTGACTCTAATTGAAAAAATCATGATGCTAACAATGTACTCTTGTCATTTTTAATGGATTTATCTAACCTATCATTCTCTCTATCTTAAAATCCCAGATGCCCTCCATTGATTTCAAATACTAAGTTATTTTTACCTTTTATTCAAAGGTGTAAAATATTATGTTTTGTTTATTAAAAAGAATTTTTGGCCCAACCATCTGACTGAGATTGAGATATTAGTTTTCAACATTGAGAGTCCACCATATACAACATTATGCATCAAGTGCAAGTCACAAGGCATTGAATATAGCAACTCAACATAAAGTGCCATGAGGAAGGATCCTACAAGTGGCCAAAACATGGTGCAAAACACATCAAATGTTGTGAGAAAACTTTAGCATATATAAACAAACAAAATGTGTTTATAGTTATACAAGTGGGATATAATTTCCAAATGAAAATAAACAAGGCACCCAACATCCAACACCAGTCATGATCCAAGGCAATCGGTCAGTGGTATAAGCTCCCATTGCCCTTGGCTATGGAAGAAAGTGAAGATCAAGGAAGAAAAGGCAAAATGCAAACTGCGCGGAAGACACAGTGGTTGTTACTGGGTCAAAGTGAGAAAAAGAGAAAAAAAGATAGAGTGAAGTAAAAGGAAGAAATATGTTGGATGGGGAGATCGAGGATGACAGATCAACAAGGGAGACGGATCATGGACAACTCAGCAAGCGAAAAAATCCACCGTTGGATTCTTGGAGCACTGCGCGAGAAGGAAGGAAAGACAGGCTGGCGAAGCCCTAAAAACACAGGTCAAGTTGACCTAGGGTTTTAGACACCTAGGGTTTTGGTATCTAGGGTTTTGACACCTAGGTTTTGTCCTAAGGATGTCGGTGAGCTATTGTAATGTATAAATAAAGGTCGAGAGGACCTGGGTTGGGTTGTTTTCGTTGTTACTATTGTTGATCTAGTTGTATTATTGATGTGAGTGATTATTGTTGTGCAAGAGAGAGAAGTGCTAAGAGTAAGATCCTTCTGGTATTGTAAGATCTACAGCTGGGTGTGGAGATCAAGTCCTGTAGCTGGGTGCACAGGAAGGAGAGAGGAAGAGAGAAGAAGATGAAGGTTTGCTAGCTGAGAGAGCAGACAAGAACTGTATGCTTTATCATTAATATACTATAAGCATAGTTCTGTGTACGTAGCCCTAGAGAGAGGGTGAACCACGTATATATTGTGCCGTGTGTGTGTGTGATTGATGATCTATTCTTTTTCATTGATATACTGTTACTACATTGTTGTGGTAGATCAGATCTATAGTTGTGAGGAGTAGATCTAGGTTGATAAGTGATATATGCATGTTGTATTGTTCTGGTAGTTGATCCACTTGATATTCCTCTTGGTTGTAGACATTTCTATCTTGCAACCCCCTCATAGCTGCTTTGGGTGAGAGTGCATCTGCCTCACAGGTGTTGCCGAAAGGGCCAGTATCTAGGCCTTGTTGGTGTTCTCTTGGAGTGAACCTTGGGTCTGCCCCTGTGCCAACAAATGGTTCCATTATGGGGACTAGAATCTTCTTAAGGGAATGTCAAGGTGGTTCCCATCAAAAACAAATATTCAAAAGTGGATAGAGGATCAAGAAAAGGACTTCGCTGAAGCCCAAAAAAAAACCCTAATCTGAGTACAGAGGAGTGGTTAGGAAGATATATCTTTACTGATATACATGAGATATTATTTGGAGCAATCCATCAAGAGCTATATGAGTGGTTAGATACATTAGTAGATACCAAGTTTGAGTTCAGATCTATACCTCTTGTGGTTTGGACATTGGTGTTGATCAAGAAGGTCAAGAGAGTTGACAATGCCATGTTGAGAGTAGTAGATCACTGGTTCGATAGCACCATTGGAGGGTACATCACCGAGTTTGTTGTTGATAGAGTAGAGTCCTATAGCCAAGCCGAGAGATATTTCTTCAAAGGGACCAGAGGGAAATTTTTGCATTTTCTAAAGTTGAGAATCAATATGCTATTGCATGAGAAGAACATCTTGAAGATACAGTAGATTGGTTGGATTTGAAAAGGCTAATGTTCAAGAATTCAGACAGCAACAATGACACAGAGGATGGACATACACGTAGTGGGAGAGTGTTCAAAGAAGAGCATCTTGCAAACTTGTTCAAGAAGAACTACAGGGATGAGGGTTTCTATAGTGGAGAAGAGGCAGACCTAACAAACGAAGAGAATTCAGAACCCTCTAGGGAAGAGGAAGGAAAAGCTGAAGAACCTCACCGGGATGAATCAGAAACTTCAGGAACTGCACAGACTATTGAAGTAAGTATTATTATTCCTCCTGTTGTTTCATCAGTAGTAAGAAATCAAAGTAATCAAAGTCAACAAATCATTCAGAGCACTATCACTAGTAGTCCACCACATACTCAGTCAGGAAACCTAGGAAGATATATGGCAGATGAGATGAGGTTCCCTATCTTTAGGGGAGATGGATCTGAAGACCCTAATAAACATTGGTTCCTTTGTGAAGCTATGTGGAATATTAAAAATGTCACTAATGAAGCTGTTAAAATAACTCAGTTCAGTACCACTCTAAGGGATTGCACACTGAGTTGGTACATGAAACTTGTCCAAGGACTTGTGCAGCCTAAGACACTAAATGATATCAAGAATGCGTTGGTTGCAGAGTTCAAAAAACCCAAGTCGAAGTCACAATGTATTACAGAGATGAAAGAGATCAAGAAGAAGGTAGCTGAAATCATTTGGGAATTCAATCAGAGATTCAAGACCTTAACTGGTCGATTGACTTTTCATATCCCAGATGAGAAGATCAAGGAATAGTTCAATGCTACCCTTTTACCACACATCAGAGTTCCTCTGATGCAGCAGAAGGTTTCTTCACAGGTCGAGGCACTGGAGATCACCATGAAGCTTGAATCAGCCCCTATGGGAGAATCCAGCTCATATATGAATCAAATCTTGCGTCAGCTAACTAGTTTGTCTCTACAGGTTGAAGATATGAAGAAATACAAGGGAAAATACAAAAGATAAGACATCTGGTGTGTCAAATGCAAATTATAAGGCCATGACAAGGAGAACCGTCCCCTATTTCATGAATACTTGGCCTCTAGAGCTCCAAGCCCCTTGAAGTAGGTCACCCTACCTTGGTGCGAAGTATGCAGAAACAGACATCACCCTGGTGAGTGCTATTACATGCAAAAATATGTTCAGACACCCACAAATTTGTATTGCACGTTCTGCAAGTCAGTAGGGCATGATGATAGGGATTGTAGGGCCTATGACCTCATGCACAAAAGGTCAAGAGATATATACAAGATTCAAGGTGAAGTACATAAAGAATGAAACACTACGCAGTATAACTCTCTAGGAAGAGGAAACTTCAATCCTTGCAGTGGATTCAGAGGACAAGGAGGAGGATGAGGAGGTATGGGCCAACAAATCCTTGCATATGTCCTCTACTTATTCTCTTCGTTGTATTGTTGGTGAAGGTTTTGTAGCGCAGTGTGTAAGTGGTTTTTCTGGGGTTGAATGTCCCTCCACCATTGGGTCTTATATGGATTCTTGGATATATTTTCATGGGAGTGTACCAGATAGTGTTTGATTATAGAAACTCAAGAGTGGGATTTGTTGAAGTTGTTTGAGAATATACATATAATGTTTATTGCTGTGAAAGTGAACTGCATTGATTCCAATATTCATGAGGGAATGACTGAAGCTCTTGTCTCTGTGTTAGAGGTTGTGCTACTATTGTAGATTCTAGAACTTATTTTTTGGTTGGTCCATTGGGAATTATAACACAAATCAACAATGCTATTGATGCCTCATATATTATCAACCAGGGGTGCAAAATAGTAGTATCACAATATGGAGAATCATTTGTTGACTGTGATCAAGTATCACGCATGAAAACTGTTTCATTTTAAATTGAAAATAAAATGTTCAGCCTCACTCCAGATCAGTACATTCTTCAATATCCATCAGTGGATGCATTACCGAACATACAAATGCCATAGATAGCTCTGCAAGGATTGTATGTAAAATATAATAAAAGGCAAAATGTATTCAGTGGAATTTTTTGAAATACCAAGTGTTCGAGCCCTCCAAACACTGCCATATATTTTGGTTGATTTCAATAAATTAGTGATCCCATATTTCAAGCTACTAGATGAGAAATCAACCCATATTTTCAGGTTAGTATATTGGAAAAATTCTTTGTCTTTGGGCGCTCTTTCCAATCAGCTGGAGGTGAATTTGTGAAAACCAAAAGAGTTTTTTGTCGGGAACGGGCCCATTCACAAAACCTCTCTCAGTGTTTACACAAGTATCATTGTTTGAGAGACCTAGAGAGATATTTGAGACCTATTTTTGCAAAAATTTTCCAAGCTATTTCTTGCAAAAATTCCTAATCAATCTCATCTCCTATTTTTTAGGGATATTGAAATCTAGTATTTCGATACTTTGAGGATTTGTTGCATCATATCTATGAAGAAATAGGATCCTTATGCCTTTTTGAATCATAAAGGATATATTTTAACCCCTTATTTTCAGTACCCTAGCTGTAATAGTATATTTGACACATATTTGGAGTTTCAGTTGCTAGATTTTATGAGGATGATCACCAATTCAAATTTTCTTCCTTGATTTATGGATATTATGGATACAGTTCACTCCCTAGAATTTTGTAATGTGGTTAATAATAATTTTACTATATAAACATGAAAAAGATGAATTTTATGAAAAGAAGGGCTGAGAGGCTTGATAGAGGGACTGGGGCAGAGGCTTGTGCATGCTTTGTAATCCCGAGGGAATTTTTCTTTTATATTTTTCAACATAATAGCTATATGAAGACCATGCTTATCAGTATGTGTTTTATATCATGTTTCCATATTATTTTTTCCTCTTATTTGAATAAAACTGATGCACTATAGACTTCTTGTACATTAATTGTTTAATGTACTTACTTTGTTTTAGTAACGTTCTTTCAGATATCAAGTTTTTATTCTCAGAAATATTTTTTTTTATTGAATATTCACTCTTATGGATCATGCAAGTCTGATTTGACAGTGATTATTTTATTTTTCTAGTTTGTTTTCTTCTTTCCTCTACCTATCCATGTTATTATCAACTTCTTGTCTGACAGCTGGTTTGATTATCTTTGATTAATGAAATATGTCAGACACTCCATGCCCAATGGTTTTGATCATTGATATTTAACTGTTTTAATCCATCTTCTTCCTCATTCTTTCTCTTTTAGTTTTCTTGATTCACCAACTCAAACTTTAACAAACCTTTGCAATAATTAAGATGTGCTAGGATTGGTTGTATAGAAGTCTAGGGGAAAATTCTAGCACTAAGAGGTGGAACACTTGAAACATATTCAATAGGCCCTTCACACTCTATGACAACACAAATTATATGATAACTTGGAAAAATGATCCTTCGGTATGCAAAGGGTCTAATACCTAGGCTACATTGTTGCTGAGCATGGTGTGCATGTGGATCCATCCAAGATCTAGGTCATTCATGACTGGCCAGCCCCAACCACATTGAACAAACTTTGGAGTTTCTTAGGACTTTCCAACTTCTATCATAGGTTCGTGTTGGGATTCTCCCATATTGCATGGGCCCTTGACCAAGTGACCAAGGGTGGTGGAAAGGAAAATTTCATTTGGGGGAAGTCACAACAACAAGTGTTCGATGATTTGAAACATCACTTGTGCTCAACCCTAGAGCTTTCCTTACCTAATATAGAACAACCTTTTGATATTGACACCAATGATTTAGAATATGATGCGGGTGTAGTTCTCACTCAACACGATCATCTAGTGGAATATCATAGTGAGACACTATCAAATGTCATATGAGTACCCCACCTATGACAAAGAAATGTATTCCATTATACAATCCTACCGCCAATGGAAGCAATACATTCTCAGGAAGGAGACAATCATCCACATTTATCAAAATCCTTTGTAGTTCATATAAATACAAGCCAAATTGCAGAATGACCACCATCAAAATTGGTCCTCATACTTGCAGCAGTTCCATCTCAACATCAAATATAATACATGGAGCACTAATCAATTCGTTGAATTCCTCAATTGACCTCTAGTTTTCTCACTAACCAAGATTCTCCACTCCTATCGACATGAGGCCTCTGAGTGGCCCCAACTCTACAAGAGCAATCTTGAATTCACTACCACGTACCAACTACTAGGAATAGGCATGATTGCCACTGACTTTCACCTTGAGGATGGACTGTTATTACATCTAGGCCACTTATGTGTTTCTTTAAGAGAGAATGTGAAGATGATTTGAGAATCTCTCTATAGTCGGTTGGCAGTACATTTTGGCATGTAAAAGACTGTGGAAGTACTACATAAGCATTTCTATTGGTTGAAACTTTGACATGATGTCAACAAGTATATCAGATCCTACACTGCATGTTTTATTGACAAACTAACCACTAAGAATCAAGGCCTGCACACATCTATCCCTACTCTTGACATGCCCTAGGAATCCATATCGATGGACTACATGTTTGGCCTTCCTTCAATGAAGCAAGGAAATGACTATGTCTTTGTGGTTGTTGATCAATTTTCTAAGATGGCCATTCTGACAGCCTGCAAGAAGAGTATCACAATGGAGGCCACTACTAATATTTTCTTCGAATAGGTGTAAGTATATTTTGGGATAACATAGACCATCATCTCAGATTGGGACAATAGGTTCTTCTACACATTTTGGTCGAGCCTCTGGTCACTGTTGGACACCAAGCTCACCAAATCCACTTCCTTCCACCCCAAAATTGATGGCCAGATAGAGGTAATCAATCAGATGATCGTTCATATCTTGTGCATATAAAACTCCAAGCATCCACATACATGGGATGAGAGTATCCCTTATTTTCATCACAACTACAATAGAGATCTCCATAGATCGACTGGACACAACCCCTTTCAAGTGTGGCTAGGATTTCAACCATTGGGTCCCACTGATGTCGCACTTCCCCTTGCGACCACATAGGTACAATATTCCCATTTTCAGTATATAGCCAACAAAGCCACAAATTTCATTGAACAGATTCAACACATCTACTAACAGGTCCATGACATTTTTCATAAAGCCAATGCTAAGTACAAGCAGTGCCATGATCAACATCAGGTACCACGCAAGTTTCAAGTGGGAGACAAGGTCTGGTTGCATTTGTAGAAAGACTTTCTTACAGGGCCCCATTGGAAGCTTCATCCACTTCTCTACAGACCTTACACCATCACCAAGGCTATGGGTGAAAATTATTTTTAGATAAGCATTCCCCCCTTCCTTGGCCTACACACAATGTTCAATGTGGACCTCCTTCGGCCATACTTCCAACCATTATTAGACACATCAGAGATCAAATAGTAGTTGACACTGATAGATCTCAAACCTATCTGCATGGAATAGGTATCCATTGATCAGATCATGGAAACTCATATTAAGGGAACTCACCAATAGAGGATCCAACTTTATCAGGTTCTCAAAGCAGGGAAACTCCTGCACCAAGGCAAGTGGCTCACCTAGGGCCAAGTTCAACAAAAGTTTCCCCATATGATGGGGGCTCTCAACACAATGAATAAAATTTCTTCTTAAGGGGAAGGACTTACCGAGGTGGATATCAGTGGCCATTCAACTATTCTATTGTATCAAAGAACATTTTGTTACAGG
>SNQJ01S0009071.1:80080-109112 GCA_010110895.2 Picea sitchensis
CTTGACCATCTGCGTCATCTCTGCTATGGCCATATTTCCAACACATTTTTCCATTTTGACAATTTTTTTCATTTTTTGGGTACCAAACTTTCAGGGCCATTTTGAGGCCTTAAACGGTGTTATTTTGGCTCGATAGTGATTATAATGTAGCCAAACATAGACGCTAGGTGAAACATAATGTGTATTCCATGGCTATAAATTTCCAATGGTGTATCGAGTGCCCCAAACAAATATTGTATGAAAAATTTACGCCCTCGGGAAGTTGACGTAACAACCACCCCCATCGGAGCCCATAAACCTTTTGGAGGTTCATCTCTCAGGGTTAGGGTTTTGGATTTTTAGGGTTTTATCATTTATTATTTATGTTAAAAAGGCATTTGTAGTCTCATTATACTCATCTTATTTTTAATGAGTGTATCCATCACATCTCTTCTCAGAGATAAGTTCCACCATTCGAGCAAGTTTGTTTCATTATGCATTTTACAGCTTTAGCATGTTCTCTTTATTGATAGAAGTCAATTTTTACTATATCTTTGTGTGTTCATTTGTTATACATCTGTATTTCATTTTGTTCCATTAATAAATCCAGATCAATAATATTTGAACTAAAGAAGCACCCAAGAAGGGCATAATTGGAGATTATTGGGACAAGGGGACAATCACTCAGGTTTTTGACCTCCTAAAGAAATATAAGGACTTGTTTCCTCAGATATTTTCTTAGTTGAAAGGAATTGCGGGATCATTGGGAGCCATGAATATTCAACTCAAATTAGATGCCAAACCATTCAAGAAGAGGCCTTATCACTTAAATCCCAAGTATAAGGAAAAGGTGCGCACATAAAGTAGATTGAATGTTGGATGTGAGAATCATTGTCCCTGTAGAGGATTCCGAATGTATTAGTCCTATGGTGGCGCAACCCAAGAAGACTAGGGATATTCAAATCTATGTCTATTTGAGGAGTCTCAACACAGCCTGCATCCACGACCCTTTCACAACACCCTTCACAAATGAGGTTCTAGAAAATGTTAGTGGTTGGGAAGCCTCCTCCTTCACATATGGTTTCTCAGTATATCATCAGGGTCAGATCACAAAGGAGGACCAGGTAAAAACCAACTTTGTGATTGAATGGGGGTCATTTGTGTACATAATCATGCCCTTTGGCTTGAATAATTACCCTACAGTCTTTTCCTAGATAGAGGTCGCAACCTTCAAGGAGTTTATCCACAAGTTTCTTGAAGTATACTTGGACAATTGTAATTTATTCAGTTTGTTAAAGGAACACATGCAAGTGCTTATATTGATGTTGCATTGATGCCGCCAGCTATAGATATCATTGAATTTGAATAAATGAATATTTTATACCCCCTTTGGTATATTGTTGGGCCATGTTGTGTGAAAGGATGGGTTGCTTATGGATCCAACTAAGGTTTTCTCCATCTTGGATATCGTGGCCCCCACTTCAGTTCATGAGATGTGCACCACATTGGATCATACAATATACTATATATGGTTCATCCAAAATTATTCTTAGAATGTAGTTCCAGTGTAAAATTTTTGTGCAAGGATAGTAAGTATGAGTGGAAAATGGATTGCAAGCAAGCCTTGGATACCCTCAAAGAAAAACTGGCTATTGCATCCATTATAGGTTTTCCTAATTGGTCAAAGATCTTTCATGTCCAAATTTACGCTTCATATATTGCAATGAGTGTCGTTCCCGCATAGCTAGGGGAAGGTAACATTGATCATCCAGTATATTTTTCCAGTTGAAAGTTGTTTTATTTTGAAAAGAATTATATGAAAATCTAGCACAAAATCCCAGCAATGGTTTATGCCTTACAAAAATTTATCTACTACTTGTTGGGGTCAAATTTCAAATTCTTCACTGATCACTCTGTGCTCAAGTATTTGGTCAACAAGCCGGTGTTGGGTGGAAGAATCTACCATTGGTTGTTTCTTTTTAAATTATTTTACTTCAAGTTGTCATGAAGCCTAGCAAACATAATGTTGGACCAGATCATCTGTCACAAATTCAGACTAGGGAAGCTACCACGAGACTTGATGATGAACTTTGGATGCAAAAATCTTCTGGGTTGAAGTCATGCCTGATAAATTGGCCGAAACCATGGAATTTCTAACAACTGGCCAGGATCTCACCAAGTATACTCCAACACAATGTCATCAACTAGTGACCCGTAGTGTCAATTATCAGTTGATTTCCAGAAAATTGTAGAATTTGGATGCATATGGCATCCTACGTTACTATTCTCTAGAACACTTATGGGACTCCATATTATACAAGGAATTTGAAGGTATTGGTGCAGAACACAATGTTGATAATACTACCTCATGTAAGGTTTTGTGCATAGGGATTTGGTGGCCCTCTCTCTTTGTGTATGCTAAAGACTACTATAAATGTTGTGACGTATGTCAACGTGATGGAAATCCCTACCAAAGATATGATATTCTCTTATTACCTGGGACTACACTAGAGCCCTTCGAAAAATGAGAAATATGTTTTTTTGGGCCCATCTCTCCTCCTGTGAAATGCATAGGGGTGCACTATATTATTACAACAACTGAATACCTCACTATATGGGCCGAAGCAATGTCAGTCAAATATTATACAACAAAAACTACGATATGCTTCATTTTTTAAAATGTCATCACTAGATTAAAATGTGCAACGATGTAAATGAATGACTGGGGGTCACAGTTTTTGAAAGATACCATTCAAAAACTAAGGAAGGAGATCATGATCCATCACCAGAAGAGCACACACTATCCCCCTCAAGCCAATGTTATGGTTGAAGATTTTAATAAAATTTTAGAGCATGATTTAACCAAAATTTGTAATGTGCAATGTAATGACTGGGATCAATGCATCCCAGCAGTATTATGGGATTATCGAATAATGTTCAAGAGGATGAAAAACCACATGCCATTCATACTAGTATATGGAAAATAAGTAGTCATGCCACTAGAATTTGTTGTTCCTAGCCTTCAGGTCGCCCTAGCAACCCAAATGACCAATGATCGGTCCCTTAAACATAGAATATATGAGTTAATGGAACTATTAGAAGACAAAATGATGGTTTGTTTTAACCAAGTGGTCGTGAAGAACAGGAAAAAGGCATGGCATGACCATAACATCCACCAAAAATTTCTCTAGCCTGGATCTTTATTATTATTATATGAGAACAAATATTTACACCATCCTGGAAAGATACACATGTGTTGGTTGGGTTTGTTGGGCCCTTTGTTTTTGGTTAGAAGTTTCACAAGGAGGACTATAGTCCCAATTTTGGTCAAACAAGAGTTGCGCGAGACACAAAGAAGATGGACAGTGGAGCAAGAAAATAAATAGAAAATGGTTGCGAAAAGGGACAACACAACACTAGCAAGGCAAAAGCAGTTACAACCGAACAAGAACAAGAAAGCATGCAGAGTCTAAAGCTAGAAGATCCCACTCAGCCTATATGTATGAGATGCATATGATTGTAAAAGGGTTGGGTGTAGTTGGGTGGTTATTGGGTTTTGTCATAGATGGTATATAGGCATAGACAGATTAAAGGTTCTGTGATTGTAATTTGTATACAGTTTTGGGTAAGAGGTTAGATAGAGCTCTGAGACATGAGTCCAGAGCCAGAATCTTGTAGAAAAGTCTTGATTTGTATCTCTAAGATTGTACTCGAGAAGCTCTTCTGACAATATATATGGAAGGAAATAAAATTTTGAAATTACTGTGTTATTTTGTGTTTATGCTTATGAATTGTCTCCTTACAGTACTTCTTTATGTTTGATAAGACCAATGCACTGTCTCTTTTTACAAATGCTTCCGCAACTTCATTGTCTTTATTTCCAGTATGTATGAGTTCATATATGTTTTGTGGTTAGTCTGTCTTGAGCAAGGCTATAGTGAATATTGAAGATTCTGGAAACCCACCTAAGTATTCTCCTTGCCCTTCCCTATCTTATTGTATTGGTTGCTCTTCAGGTGAGACTTCTTCTCTTGAGAGGAGATGAAAATGCCAACACTCTATACTACTCGGTGCCTTTTGTTGGTAACTCTATACTACTCAATTCTGCGCCAACAAAATGGTTCTATTGTCGACACCTACGTTAAAAGGGAACCTGTAGGGAGAATGATTCTGTGGATTCACAGATCCGATATTCACCAGTGGTGGGAGAGAAATTGTGATGCCTTCAAGGGAAAGAAGTAGAGATGAGAGGAAAATATATGAAAGATACACAGGAGGTTGTATTTTACTTAGAAATATTGAGTGACTAGTATGAGATATTCTGGGTTAAATTTCTGGAAGAACTTTTCCATTAGATAGAGAGGCTCCAAGAAGTTTCAGAATTCCAAGAACGAGTCAAGAAGACTTACGTTTGGGATACAGAAAATATCGCAGCACTACATTGACTGGATCATCTGGTAACGCGAGCGATTGATTTCTAGTTCAATACAACATTAGAAGGATACGTTATCGATTTTGCATCTGAGAATCACCAATATGTTTCGCGGGTAGAAGCAGATTTCAAGAAAGACGCAAGGGGAAGACTGTTGAGAGAAATCCCCTTGTGAATTAAGGTTTTCTTGATGGAGGAGGTGATGTTGATTATTTCCTCGACTGAAATTTCAGCGTAAACACCCTCACTTGGGGCGGGGTGAGTTTGGGTTGGAGTCATGGCCTGAGATAGTGGAGAGGATTCTTTGACAAATGGGGGAGCAGTAAGAAAAGGACTCAAGGGATGAGCAAACCTTGAAAAGAGACACCATAGTTGAGAAGTGTTGGCATGGTAAGATAAAGAAAGAAGTAAAATGATTCGAGAAGTTGTGGAAATAAGTCGGACCAGGAGAAGTCGAGGAAGGATAGATGTAAGAGTTGTGGAATATGAAAAGATAGGAAATATTGGCCAGTCAAATATTAAATGAGAGAGAAGCGTAGAGAGAAAGAAGTCCCCAAGAGGGTGGACAAGAAGAAGAAGGTTCAGAAGCATGGGAAAAGGAAGCCTACATGGATCTTGAAGGAGAAAGAGAAGATTCAACCCCGATGCCAGGAAATATCAAGAATCTGGCTAAAGAGACCACTCCAGAGGACAAGAACGAGACCCCATAGATCAAATAAACCCACCCTAAAGCCAGAGGAAACAACCCCGAATCACCCATACCCCAAGTGTCTTCTATACAAGTGGTAAATTCTATACTACCTTCTTATGCTAATTTTATTCCATTGCAATCAGTTATTTCGTCACAACCAGGAAGCGCAAACACTCGGAGAATATTGGGATCCCCTAGTAGATCGAAACCAGGATTGTTAGGTTAAATCTTGGTAGGAGCAGTAAGATCAACAATGGTTGGTAACATAGAAGGTTCTATTGCTCAATAACCAAAATTTTGGGGTAATGGAGATGAGGATGTTGAGCAGCATTGGTTCTTATGTGAAGCAATTTGGAGGTCCAGAGGGACTCTGGAGGTGAATAAGTTGGTTGAGTTCCAAACTACTTTGAGAGGTCATGCTCTCAAATGGTACATGAAGGCCATTGAACTAGGCGTACTAGGAGTGCAAGGTCATGTGTTCACACTTGACCAGGTACATACAAAGTTCATAGCAACGTTTAAGCTACCTCAATTAGAACAACAAGCTCTGTTTGAGTTGTGTGAAATTCAACAAAGGGAAGGCAAATCGGCCTGGGAATATGGCCAAAATTTTAAATATGCTATAGGGAGGTTAGCGCATACACTCCATGAGGAACATCCAATAGAATGGTATATCCAGGGATTACTACCTCTGACACAAATTCCTTTAACGCAAAAATGGATAGATACTTTGATAGATGCCTTGGAACAATCAATGAATATTGAAGCCATGGCAGTATATCCGTGAAGCTTGAGAGTAACCAGAACCCCAATAGATGCAAATTTGTCACAACTACAAGGGAAAATATCAGTGCTTATAGAGAATATCCAAGAATTGATGATACCCAGACCAGGACGACCGCAAGTTTGGTGTACCAGATGTTACACAGAAGGACATCTGGTGAATGAATGTCCATGGATGAGACCTCCTTAGAATCCGATGGGACCCTCACCAGGACCCACGAGAGGAGTTGTGCAAATATCCATGAATTTACCATTCCATACCCCAACCCCATATCATGGTTTTCCAGGTAATCAAGCAGCGCCATCAGTTGAGTATTGCAAGATTTTCCAAATCCATGGGCATGGGCCAAGACAGTTCCCTATTATTCATAAGTATTCAGTAGTACTGAATACTGTGCATTGTGAGTTTTGTGCATCTACCACACATGATACAAATCAGTGTATAGCATTGGATGCACTTGCAGATAGAATGGATCTAACATCATTCAGGGTGAATGAAACGCCTAAGGGGCTGGGAAGAGGTCGAGGAGGTGGAGTTGGAGGATACTTTAGAGGAGGAAGAACCAAGGAAATAGGACCAATTAGATGCTACGACTATGATGAGAAAGGCCACATGGCTAGAGATTGTCCTCAACCAAGGAGACCATGGTGCTCTCACTACAGAACCAATGGGCACACAACTGAAGACTACCCAGAACTAATTGCGAAATGGGAGGATCGGGTACGTCAATGAGGAACTAATATTATCAGTTCAGAGATAAAGAGAGTCATTAAAGGAAAAATACCCAACCTTAATATCGTTACTCAAGGAGGGGAAATTCTAGCGCAGATGTCGATAATTTACCTCAGATCCAGAAAGAAGTGCCTAAGGAGGACAGGTATGATCCTCTGAAACAAAAGCTATTCTTTAAAAATTCAATAGAAGTATTTCAAAATATCCCTGGCCCTGAGATGAAATAAAAACCCCCTCAGACTATTGGTTATCCTAATATCGTTCAAGTCCCTGATTCACCCCTTGCACCCCAAAACCCGGTAGTCCTAAGAAGACAACTTGAGAAACCACAAAATGTAGTTGACCTTTGCTTTCAACTATTTTCTGATATTCTTGGGAATGACCAGTTGATATAAAAGTTGTGAAATGCCCTGTACCTAGTCCTAGGAACTGATAAATTTCCAGAAACTAGAATAAGGACTAATCTCCCCGAGAAGAATACTCAAAGAGTGCAACGAAGGAAAGTATATATTGGAAAGGATTTTATATTAGTAGCCCAACTAGATGAGTTTGATATTAAGGATGTGATTTCAGATCTAGGATATGATGTTAATATACTACCTAAAAAGACTTGGGAAGCTTTAGGAAAACCTCGGTTGACATATTCCCCAATCCAGTTAAAAATGGCAATCAATATTGTATTTTTCCAATAGGGAGACTGGAGAATGTGGAAATAGATGTTGCGGGAGTGAAGAATGTAGATTATTTTGAGGTGATTGAAATCATGGGGGATAAGGACCCTTATCCTACACTACCTTGTAGTGATTGGGCTAACGATAACTATGCGGTGATTGACCTAAAGAAATACACTATGACATTTGAGACAGACAGAATAAAAGCAGTTCAACCCTTGGATCCATATGTAGGCCCTCGATACACAGAGCCAATGGAAAATAATATTGAGGGAGAAGACTTAGATCATTTTTACACCATAATAGCAGGAACAAGAGAAGACTACATAAATGCTATTGTTGATGGATCAATAAGTTGGAGGAGCATACAATCAGCAGACGAAGATTCAGAACTCGCATTTGACAGTTGGCAGCAAGGTTCATATGAAATATTTTCAAGAAGATGTGCAACTATCAGAGAAACTAGATGGGTTGGAACCGAGGTTAGAGAACACCCGATATACGATGGTACCTCAGAGGTTGACATTTTTATGGTCATCATGGAAGAAAAGATAGCATAGGATCAAAGGATCTTAGTTTTGGACTTAGCCCTCTAGGAAACCCCTTCCAGATGGTGGACTAATCACAAAGCCTTAGTTGAGAACTGGGATGATGTAAAGCAAGCTATCCGATATAGATTTCAAGTTTAAGGAGTAGATGGAATCAAGGATGTGGATGGATTTTCAAGTTGCACAATTGTTCAATGGACAGTATGATCCTAAAGAACCTATTGAACAATGTGTGAGACAGGGTACTTGCATGAAGAAAACAGAAGACAGACCAGTGACAGGAAAACGTTGGCAGATCAATTTTGCAAGGACTTATCATTTACAAGTAAGTATCCTGAGCTTAAAGTAGTCTTGCAAAGAATTAGAGAATACCTTTTTTCCTATGCTGGTGAATGGAAAACAAACCTAGTGGTATGTGCAATGCATAGCCAAGAACTTCAGTCTAACCTTCACCTAGAATCGAACAAGAGACTTATAGAATGCTATAGAATTGAGAAGAATTTGGAAAACCCAGATGATTTAGAATAATTGAGGAACTCATCCATTAAGGAAACAAAAGGAAGAAGAGAAATTTAGAACACTATACCCAGCCAGACTGATGGTTCTTATAATTATCCACTGAATTTGCGTAAAGTCGATATAGGAACTATAGAGCAACCTAAGATAGCTATGGTGGGAGATTACCGGGATGAGAAAACTAGCCAAGAAATACATAGCCTATTGCGAGAGTATGAGGATTTGTTCCCAAAGACAATTTTAGAGCTAAAAGGGATTAAAGGAGCTATGGGAGAGATGAAAATTGAACTAAAACCAGGATCAAATCCTATAAGGCATAGATGATATCTCCTTAACCCCAAAGTGAAATAGAAGGTTAAGAGGGAAATAAACAAGATGTTGGAGGCTGGACTCATTTTTACAGTGGAAGAAGCATATTGGGTTAACCTAATAGTCATCCAGAGAAAGAAAGGCACAGAGGACATTAGGGTCTATGTAGACTACAAAATCCTTAACTCTGCCTGTGTGGATGACCCTTTCCCAACACCTTTCACTGATGAGGTACTAGAACAAGTTGCAGGAAAGAATCTTACTCATTTATAGATGGATTTTCGGGGTATCACCAAGTGATAATTGCTAAAGAAGACAAAAAGAAGACCACATTCATACCATAATGTGGGTCATTTTCATATAATGTGATGCCCTTCTGCCTAAAGAAAAACCCTGTAGTTTTTTCCCAGATTGTAATAGCATATTTCTGAGAATTTATTCACAAGTTTATAGAAGTCTATATGGATGATTGGATGGTATATAGTCTGCTCAAGGAACATGTAGAGCTACTACGTCTGATGTTTGATAGAAGTAGGGAATTGCATATATCCTTGAACCTCAAGAAGTGTATCTTCTATGTGCCACATGGAAATATGTTAAGCCACATAGTACGTTGAGAAGGAATAATGGTAGACCCAGCCAAAGTTGCAGTTATTATGAACATGCCTCCACCTATGAGCACTAAGAAGTTGCACTCTATGTTGGGGCACACATGGTACTATCAAAAGTTTATCAGAAGGTATGCCAACATTACTGCACCTCTGGAAAATATACTAAAGAAGTCAGAAGTGTTCCAGTCGACCCAAGAGTGTGATAAATCATTGGACATCCTGAAGGAAAATCTCAGCACAACTCTTATTCTGATATTTCCTAACTAGGAAAATGAATTTCATGTACACGTAGACACATCGGGTATTGCCCTGGGAGCCATCTTAGTGCAACCAAGAGATGGAGCCATGGATCATCCTATATATTTTGCTAGAAATAATTTGTCGCAAGTTGAGCGCAACTATACAACCACAGAAAGGGAGGGTTTAGCTATGATTTATGCTCTACAAAAGTTTAGACATTACTTGTTAGGATCTCATTTTAATTTTTTTTACTGATTGTTCTGCGTTAAAATATCTAGTTAACAAGCATGTTCTGGAAGGAAGAATTTGTTGATGTTTGTGACTATTTCAGGAATTTTCATTTGAGGTGATCATTAAACCTAGAAGATGCAATGTGGGGCATGATCACCTGTCTATATTAGAGTTAGGGGAAAGTAGTGGAGCATTCGATGATCAACTCCCAGATGCAGACCTATTCCGAGTTGAGGACATACCAAAATACCTGGAAGACATATAAGTCTTCTTAAGTACATGCGCCTGCCCAGAAATGCACTCCACAACTAAAAAATGTCATATGGTGGTTAGAGCAGCGGACTATCAATTGATTGTGGGGCATTTGTATAAGTTGGGCTTAGATAGCATCCTCAGGAGATGTGTCTTAGATCATGAAAGACAAGATATACTGTGGGAGTTCCACAGTGGAGTTGCAGGAGGCCATGTTGGAGGAAAGGCCACTGCACAGAAAGTCCTCCAAGTTGGATTATGGTGGGACACACTCTTCAAATATGCAAAGGAATATGCAAGATCTTTCGATGTCTGTCAAAGAGTGGGCATGCCATCACGACGAGATGAATTGCCTCTTCATCCAGTTCGAGCTCTGCAAGCATTTGAGAAATGGGAGGTTGACTTCATTGGGGCGATCAACCCCACGGCTAAGCATTCAAAGGCTAGGTATATTATTACCGCAAATAATTACCCTACATGTTGAGCAGAGGAAACAACTGTCTAGGATTGCTCAACCGATACTGCTGCAAGGTTCATTTTTTAAAATATTATCACTTGGTTTGGATGTCCTAGGAGTCTGACCAATGATTAGGGTGGTTATTTTATCGGTAGTACAATAGAAAAGATTACGTCAAAGTTCTTGATCCAACATCATAAAAATATCCCCTACCATCTGCAAGCCAATGGAATAGTAGAGGCGTTTAACAAGATTATGGAGAGATGATTAACGAAGGTTTGTTGCAAAAACAGGGAGGATTGGGATGACAGAGTCTCAACATTTTTATGGGCTTACAGGATAACAACAAAGAAAATCCACAGGTATACTCCATTTCAACTAGTCTATGGGAAATAGGTTGTGGTACCTGCATAATTCATTACCCTGAGTCTATATATTGCATAGATTACACACATGTCAGAGGATGAATCAGTTGCACAAAGGCTTATGGAAGTGTAAGAACTTGAAGAGACTGGGTTTTTAGAATACTTTCATCAATCAATTGAGAAAGCAAAGAAAAAATATTGGCATGACAAACACATTAAGACTAAAGAATTTGTGCAAGGAGACAAGGTCCTACTTTATGATAGTCGATACCAGAATCATCTAGACAAGTTGTGCATGCATTGGTTGGGACCATTTATAGTTGCGGAGATCTGACCTTTTGGAGCAGTCAGACTTGCACAACTAGATGGTATACTTTGTCCAAGATGGGTGAATGGTGCTCACCTAAAACCCTATGCCTCAAAACTGAGCTAAATGATTGTTGTTCTAGTCCGAAGGAGCATGTATAATAGTTAGATTTGATTTTTTTTTGCAATTTTTGTAAATTCAGTTAATAAATTCGAAGAGTGCAATGTTGCGCCGCGACATGTATTTCATTTTTTCCATCTAAAGTGTTGTTTGATGTAGAACTGCTTACTCAGTAGTGTAGGATTAGAAGAGCCATGAGTCTATTAATGACAATCATTAAATATGACGGGGACCCCTTTTGTGGTTGGAGGGAGTGTTATAACCCTAAATTGTAGCATACATGCTTACCTGGCATCAGGCCATCTCAGATCCCTTCTTTGCCAAAGCACTGTTGAACAACTCTTTAAAAAAACTCTTTTATAAGGGCCCACACACCCTACTCCATTACTGTATGCGTGTACATGTTGGCTAACTTAAAACAACCCATGTGGAACGACAAAAGCACAAAAAAAGGAAAGTTGCCGATGGAACACACAGCTTTTTGTGAGTTAACTGAAACTCCTAGCCATGCCTGGCTGAGGGTTCATCCAAATACCTAGCTCCTTCTAGCCTATAAAACAAGGGGTAGGGGTTCCATTTGGAAAAGGAAAAAAATATAGCACAGAAACTCTGCCCAATTGCCTATTCCTATTGTCCCAACCCTTTAGCCATCCTTGTGCAAGAAGAGATACAAAGCAAAGAAGTTGGAGGAAAGTTGAAGAGGAGCCCAAGATCAGGTTCGTGGAGTGGTGGTTGGTCTCGACATTTGTAGGTTGATTCATTCAAAGTAATAAAGAAAATTCTTTTCCCGTCCCAATTCATGAGTTCTTCATAGTTTGTTAAGTACATGTTTAAATCTCTAACCCGTTAGTCTGTAAGTAAACTGCATGTGTAGTTTGTTGCTTGTCTTATATGCAGGTCAGATTTGGAAGGAGAACTGCAAACCAAGTGGTCAAGTGCAAAGAAGGATCGACATTGAATGCGTGGAACAAGGTACGTTGGTCTAACCGTGTATTTACTGAAAATAAATGGGATTTAAGTCTAGGGATGAAGGTAGAAAGTAGATTTTCTCTTGTTCATATCTACATGCAAAGTATAACCCTGTTTGCTAGTCCATAAGGAGATTCCCTCACAACAAAATTGGGGACCATACTGGCGAGATCTCTAGGGTTCCTAGAATTTTTATTTTTTGGGTAGTTTTAACAGACTGGTTTTCTTGCCTATCTTTTAGTTTTTGTTAAGTCTGAGCTAGCAGAGAGTCTAGTTTTCCATACCAGCTGTCTATTATTTTCTTGACTGTGTTTTTCAAGACCCACAGAGGTACATGCAGCCTGCATAAGGTCTACGCATGTGTACCCATGCCCTACTCTCTTACAGCTCGCCTGTGAATGCTAGCTGAAGAAGTAGCAGTAGCATGTAGATTCCAAAATTTTTTTGAGGTAGTCATCCTCTTCCCTGTTAGAATAAGTCAATTTCAGGGGTCTTCTGGAACTCTGTCTAAGTCTTGGTTGTTTGCAGTCTTAGTTCAGATTGGTTTGTTTTACGAATTTTTTCCTTTCATTGTTTGCTTTTTTCTGTTAAAAAGAGTGTCTAAGCTTTCAAGGGATCCTGGTTCTCAATATCAGTGGTCTCTTCCTGGTTTGGATTGTCTATGTTTATTTTGTTTTAGATTTTTAGAGATACACGCGGCCTGTATAAGGCCATCATGCATGTACATGCCCGCTGGCTTTACACAGCTCGCGTGCACACACTTGCTATTGGATTGTCAATAGTGTGCTTGTGCAGGATAGTTTTTGTTGAGGGTAAGGCAGTCATCTTTTCCCTTGACAAGAGTTATACCTCTCAGGTTTTTGAATCTCTGTCTTAGCAGTCAGCAACTTAGGATTGATCTTAGCCTTAGCTTGATTTTTCTCATTTAAAAGTTTTCATAATAAAATAAAATAAAATAAAAATAATAAAAAATTCTTTAGGGTTTTTAGACAAGTGTGAGAGTCATTTTTTAAGTTGCTAGTGTGTGATTTCTTGAAGTGATTCTTTACGATCTGTGATTAGGATAGAGTTGTTTTTCTTGGTTTTTTACTTGTTGGTATTTTTTCTTTTTTCTTTATCCGCATTTAAATAAAAAAAAAATCTCTTTCATTTTCTTGTTGGTTGAAGAGTGTAATTTTGCATTATTAACCAGGGAAAAGTCTTTTATTTCATAAGTTCTTTGTAGTTTACTTAGATCATAAGTAGCTCATAGTCGAGTGAAATTATTTTTGAGTTTGCTGTCCAAAAATCTTAGAAAATTGAAATTTTTTGAAAAGTTGTTGAAATTTTGCATTAAGTGAAAGTTTTTGTTTTCATCCTTTTATTCATTTTTACTTTCGTCTTTTACACATCATCAGTTTCACTTTCATACCCCCTGACATAAGACAAGCCATAAAATTAACGCTAAATCTAAAATTTATTAGACTTTGATGTTTGTAGGGTTAACCAACTAGTTCAGGATTAGGGCCTTGGATTAGGTTGGAGAGGAAACTCTTCAAGGACATTAAAATCAAACATTGGAGTCTGAGTTAGGGAGTGTCCAAGTCTAGTATCGTGAAATTTATCCAGGACCCCCTTCTAACACAGGGGATAAACATGAGGTCACGTGAATAAAGGTAGTGGAGATAACCCCTCCAAAGCTGGACCAATCATAGTGGAGAACACATATAGAGGGCTTGTTTTGGGATTTCGTTGATTGCATTTTCCACGGGGATTCATGGGTCTCAAATCCGTTCAAGGTCCTCAGTTGTCTTCTGGACCACTTGCTTTTGATACCCTTGACAAGTTTCGGGCTTGATACCCTACTCATTGTGGTCTACCTGACTTTCGACTGTACCCGCCTGGTGACTGTTCGCGCGCTGGCAACCTAGTTGCCTATCTTTTTTAGGGACATACACAGGTGACTATGGGGGTATACCATTGTACCTAGGACAGACATCGGGCCATGCTTTGCAAAGTATACCCAGAGGGTGCTTCCATGTTCAATTTTCACTTGCACCGGTAAGTTGCTCTAGTGTTGATTGTTGTAACTGTTCTTCCAATTAATTTAGTGTTTGCTTGTCTTATCTTATAGGGACTTTTTTTTTAGTGTGTGTTACTTTTGAACATTTAGACTACCCTAGAGTTTCTTTGATCTTTTCACACAGTGGAGGATCATGATCTCCGCTGGTCATGAAGGCTTCTTGGCCTACCGTCGATTACACTGGAGCCACCCTCACCACCACTAAGGTGAAAGTTAAACCAACAAGGGTCTTTTGAAGTGACCGGGTCACAAGAAATTGCTCGACCAACATCCAGAGGAATCGACCATCTTAGAACTTGGAGCGCAAGATTTTGGTCTGGTTGAAACTTCTACCATTGATCTTTCGGCACACACCTTCGTACAGATTTATCCTTATGAGTGCCAGACAGTGTTGCACGCAGCAATGGAAACAAATGTTGTTACTCCTTTTGGGAATTCTTCAATTCCCACTACGGTTGTCACCACAGGAGAGTCTTCACCTCCTATCCCATCATCACTGGTTCGAGCCACCATGGCCTCGACCACCTCTACATCGCATAGTGGTCCAATCCCATCTTTGGTGGTGGCCACAACCCCTTTCACTCCAAGTGTGATAGGCCCTCCATTCTCATACGGGATGCCTAGTTCGGGTACCAGTCCTGTAATTTCCTACTCCACTTTACAGACTTTAGTTCTGGGGGTAGGGAGCTCTAGCGCTCCTCTACAAGGTTACATGGGGGGAACTCCTACTCCCTTTAATGATTTCCCTTATGGAGGAGGTCATATACCTCCTTCATCCCCTTGACATGGTGGCTCACATCAGCAGTCCACCGAGCAACCTATACACCATAGTTTATTTGGAGTGAGGAGTCAAGGACCACCTTCGCACAATATGTCGATAGGTTCAACACCGTCTTCTTTAATCAAAATGTTTGGTAACAACGCCTTCTCTTCAGCCACCTTCCCGACTCGAGGCAATCCTAGTTTTGGACAATCTATTCCTATGCAGGGTACTATTCCTGCATAGGGGGAAAACCTAGGAACTTCTTCCACATCAGAGCCTTGGAATTCTTGGCAGGGATCCGTTCCCTCATACGAAATGTTGATCTGGGGTAATTCTTTCCACAGTCAATGGAACCCCAGACAAAATACTATGCCTATCCCCATGGGATTGACATGGGGCAACTCTTCCCAAAGTCCTTCGAATGTAATGCATGCCCAACCATCTATGTCCTATTTTGGAAATCAGCCGATGATGTCTCCACATACGCAAAATACATACACTAGCTAGGGCCATGGTTTCTACCAGAATCCCAGCCAGCAGCCAAACTTTTCCTGGCAACTTGGTGCCAGTCAAACTCCAGGACCCTTTTTCCCAGGTTATCACCAACAACCCAAACTGCCCTTCCTGGCAACTTTGCACTTGCCATATTTGACATGGTTGTTGAATGACCCTATTTTTCATGATCCATGTTGGCCTCCTATGCCGATGAAGTTGCCTTTGGACATCCCAAAGTTTGAAGCCAAGCCTAACGAATATCTAGGAGATCATGTGACTACCTTCCATCTTTGGTGCTCATCTAACTCATTGAAAGACGACTCCCTATAGTTGCAATTGTTTCAACATACTCTCATTGGGAGTGCTGTGAAATGGTACATTGAGCTCGATCGCTCAAGATACTCTTCCTTCGACAAATTGGCAATGGCTTTCCTAAATCATTTCCAGTTACCTATGAGATACGACGTTGGCATAGAGCTGCTTGCCAATTTCGAAGAGACAACAACAGACCATATCTCTGATCACATCCAAGAATGGAGATGCCAAAAGAGTTTAATTAAAGTGATAGTCCCACTAGACTTCCTTCTTGAGTGGTTCCTTAAGTCTTTGGTCCCGCAGTTATCCAAAGACGTCGTGACGTCGAGAGTATTCTCTGAAGAAGACAACATCATGAGAGCTCAACAATTTGAGCTCATCTATTCTCAGTTTGGTTTATTATACAACATCTTGGCAGATGCACCATGCTCAATACTTGATAAAACCAGACAGAGAGATGGACCACACGCCGATGGTATTGTTGTTTCAACACAAACAAAGTCTGCTGAGAAATTGATGAAGCAGTTGCAACAGTTAACTATACAACACACAACGGCTAGCCAAACTACTACTTTGGCTACTCCCCCTACCAAAACATCGGACATACACACAGTGCAATCAACTAACCCAAAGGCCACCCAGCAGCCTAAAGGAAAGAAAAAAAAATGAAATAAGGGTAAGGGGGATAAAAAACCTACCAATAATGCTGGTGGGGACAACACTGAGAAACAAAAGGCGAGGTATCCATTCAACTTGTGCATGGAAGACCACCTGACCCATCTATGTCCTTAGCTTGCAGAAGCCCAAAAGTTTATGATGCAGCAACAACCCATTGTGTTTACCAATCCATTTCAACATGGGCAAAATCTAACCCAAGCCTCTGCAAGCACGGAAGGGGGCAGCCAAGAACTCTCTCCACCTGCAAAGAACCCCACATACACGAACATATATATGGTGAGGGGTGATGCTTTTATATTGACTAGAGCCCATGATTATAGTAAACCAAGCACTTCTAAGAAGGGTAAAGAAGATGAACTCCCATATCTTCCTTTATAGATTGAGAAGACGTTAGGTGAAACCATGACATGCATTCCCAAAGGCACATTCAAAAAGGCTTCTCATAACCCAAACGCAAGGGCTGCCTAGAACTACTCTGTGGTGGAAGATTTATCACAAACCCCTTGTTCGATGTCTGCTTTGGAGGTTCTTCAAAGCTACCCTTCCCAGAGGAAAGACTTGTTAACTACTTTAGGATCTACTGAGACTTGTAATACGAGTACAATCATGCTGGACACAACTGACTTAAAACCTCGTATGCCTTACCACGTAGCGTTTCAGATAGTAGTGATCCCACGAAAATGTTTACTCAGAATATCTTCCACACGGTGGTTGATGAGGGTGTCTCGACATGCGTTATGTCGTTGGCATGTTGGAAGGTCATTGGCCAGTCCGTTTTGTCTCTGTCACCTACTCTCCTCACCACTTTCGACAGTCATTCGTTCCGACCACATAGTATCATTCCTTCTTTCCCTGTGTAGTTATGAGGGAAGACCTTGTGTGTTGAAATAGAGGTAGTCGATGCTCCCCTCGACTATAACCTTTTGTTAGGAAGGAGTTGGACTTATGCCATGCAAGTTGTGGTTGCTACAGTTTTCCAGATCTTATTGTTTCCACACGAGGGCTGGATAGTGACCATCGATCAACTGTCTTTCTCCAGACCTGGCCCTTCATTGGGGGCATCCACGGTCCCGATGATTGCTAATCCTCAACCAGGCATGGTCAATGTAGGGTTTGGTTTGTGCCCATCTTTGATGGGTACCTTTTATTACTCGCACCCTCAAGGTGATATCAAGTTTATATCTAATCACCATAAGGTTGAGATTTTTCAAGTTTCATCATTCTGCATGACTTACTTCGATGATCCATGGATACTTCCTTCCCCATCGACCACGATGTATGGGATAGGGCACTTGGGAATGTCCATGCCCTTGTCTATAGTTGAGGTAGCCTACTCTTTAGTCCAAAAAACTTCAGCCCACATTGATCCAGCTCCTACACAAGAGTTCGATCCACTTATAGAGCCTATTTGGGCTTAGGGTTCTCTCGCTAACACTGATTCGTTAGACTCATTCTTGCCCTCTGACGAAGCATTAATCAAAGAAATGACTAGCCCAGACAAACCTTGGGAAGATTTTCATCACAAATCATATTTCCTCCCAGAGTTAAGCCAAATCGAAGCGGGAGAATTCACCGTGACTATGACAGGAGATTGGTCTTGTCTTATTAATCCCTTAGCTACACACGAGGTTTATGTTGAGGGAAATATGGCAACCATTGCTGAAACTATACCGATCAATATCTCCCAAAACCCTGGAATTGTGGAGAATGTTTTCGTCAAAGTGGACTTTTCCCCCAAAGAGATTCAACTTTATACCGATCTTTTTGAAGAGTTTCGCGACGTTTTTTCCTGGTCTTATGAGGAAATTCCAAGCATCAATCCAAAAATAGTCGAACATGAAATCACAACTTATCCTGATGCCAATCCTATTTGGCAAAAGATTTGTCCAGTTAATCCTAAGAAAGCAACAACCATTAAGGTTGAGGTTGAGAAATTGCTAAAGGCAGGTTTTATCTATCCTATCCATTTGATCCAATGGGTGTCAAATCCTATGCCGGTCAATAAAAAACAAGGCATGATTCATGTATGTATCAACTTCCATGATTTGAACAAGGAATGTCTCAAAGATAATTTTCCAACACCATTCATTGACCAGATCATTGATGAATGTGTTGGCTATGAGGCCTTTTCTTTCATGGACAGTTTTTTAGGATACAATCAAATACAAATCAAACTCGAGGACCAACACAAAATGGCATTCATTTTTCCTTGGGGTACATTCGCATATCGTAAGATTGCTTTTGGTCTTAAAAATGTTGGAGCAACCTTTTAGCGGGCCATGTCTTTTGCTTTCCATGAACTCAAGCATATAGTTGAGGCCTATCTAGATGATTTAGCATCACAATCTCGCAAGAGAATGGATCATCCCACACACCTCCGACTTATCTTCGAACGTTGTCACTACTTTCATATTTTCTTGAATCCAAACAAGTGCATCTTCTACGTAACATCAGGATGTTTGCTAGGTTTCATCATATCAACAACAGGGATCATGGTTGATCCTCTCAAGGTGGAGGCAATAATTCAGTTTCCCCCCCCACGCACAATCCTTCAACTTCAAAGTCTACAAGGCAAGGCGAACCTTTTACGATGCTTCATTGCCAACTATGCTGAGATCACCAAGGGATTTATGCACTTACTAAAGAAAGATGTCCCCTTTTACTGGGATGATGATGCTCAATGCTCTTTCAATGCATTGAAACATGCCTTCACATCTGCCCCTCTACTACGACCACCTAACTATAACAAATATTTCTTATTATATCCCGCTGCAGCAGAGTCAACCATTGGCATGGTTTTAGTTTAGGAGGATGAATTGTTCTCATAATATGTCATCTATTACCTGAGCTGAGGCCTCGTAGGACCGGAACTCAATTATTCTCACATAGAAAAACTTGCGTTGGCAGTAGTTCATGCTGTTCAACGTTTCTTTCATTATGTTATGTTTCGCAAGACCACCGTCATTGCTTTCATGAATCCATTCCAGTACATATTGGCATGACGGGTAATAGGTGGAAAAATCAGTAGATGGATAGTCATCCTCTAGGATTTTGACTTAGACTTCGTTTTAGCAAAGTCCAAAAAGTCACTGGCCTTCGCAGAACTTATTTTGGAACTTCCGATTGAGTCAAGTGATGTTGTGCCTGAAGAATCACCTATCTGGGGAGATATGTTTTTTATCACATCTTCAGATCCCTGGTATGGAGATATACTTATCTATCTCTAGACTTTGAAGTGCCCCACCTCTACTTCTCATGATGAGCGTCAACGTATACACCATCAGGGTAATAATTATCTCATACTCGATGATACGTTGTATCAAAGGGGGGTAGACTACAACCTGCACCGATGTCTTACTCACGAGGAAGCAGTTATCATTCTTAACGATTGCCATATCGGAGCATGTGGCGGTCATTTGTCTGGGTTGGCAACAACCCAAAAGATTCTCTTAGCAGGTTACTTCTGGCTGACACTAATCAAAGATTGTATCAAATCAGTCAAGAAGTGCCACCCGTGCCAGATCTTATCTCGGAAGATGAGGGCACATCCTGCTCCCATGTTTCCTGTCATCATAGTTGGTCCCTTCACCAAGTGGGGGATTGATTACACCACATGCAACCCTCCTTCAGCAAGGGGGCACTGCTATATCATCGTAGTTGTCGACTACTTCACAAAGTGGGTCGAAGCTATGCCAACATTCAAAGATGATGGAGAGACTACAACTCTCTTTTTATTCAACTAGATCATAGCAAGGTTCGGCGTCCCGAGGGAGATTGTCACTGACCATGGCAGTCACTTTCAAAATCATATGATGATCGAATTAACATCAAAGCTTGGGTTATGAAAAGAATATTCATCACCCTACTACCCCCAAGCAAATGGTCAAGTCGAAGCTGTAAACAAAACTCTTAAGACCAGTCTATAGTGAACGATCAACTCAGCCAAGTACAATTGGCATTGATGTTATACTCAGCATTATGGGATTACCGAATGTCTATCAAGACTGCAACCAGTTTCTCACCTTTCCAACTCGTTTACAGGCTAGAAGCAGTCTTGCCTATAGAATGTCAGATCTCGTCTCTAAATTTGGCAGTACAATTATTGCCAAACACTTCTCCACTTGAAGAACGGTTAGTATACCTTGAGTAGCTCAATGAGCAGCGTCGTGATGCAGCCCTGGCCAACAAGGCTCACAAACATAAAATCAAGTGTCAGTATGATAGGTCTGTTCATCCTCGGATTTTCTCTAAAGGCGACCTTGTCCTGGTTTATGACCAAGATAAGGACCCCCTGGGGGCAGGAAAATTCAAACCCATGTGGTTCAAACCTTTCATCATAAAGGAAGTTTTAAATAAGAGCACTTATCATCTGGTTGATTTTGAAGGCAATGCTTTGGCAGAGCCTAGAAATGGGGTCTACCTCAAGAAGTATTACTCATAGGTAGGTCACTGTGGGTAACTTTTTGTAACATATGTATAGTCTTTGTAATTTTACTTTCTAAGTTTCTTTTAGTATTATGGACGTGTCGTTGATGTTATCTTTCGTCATTGTGGCAGATGTCAAGTGAATCCGAGATGTTCATTGGGTACACAAATAGTGCTAGCCGGCACACTCGGAGGCTTGCCTCCGTAGCTTGGGTAATATTTACACCCCGAGGCCAGTTGTTATCTTCCCTAGGTATATGCTTAGGTGACACCACAAATAATGTTGCCGAGTATAGTGTAGTTATCGAGTTACTTCGTGACACCTTGTCATTTGTTATCTCGCATCTTCGAGTCTATCTCGACGCTCAGCTAGTTTTGTCTCAGTTAAATAGAGTCTACTAAGTGCATGATCTGAATTTACACCGACGATTCCTTAGGTTACATTTCTTAGAATGAAACTTTGATTATATTACATATTTTCATGTTCCTAGGAGATTAAATCAAGTCACAGATACTCTAGCTAATCAAATTTTAGATTGGCATCTTGCACACATATGAAAGAACATTCATATAAACATGTAAATACATTTTTTGCACACATGATCCATAAGACACAAAAGACATAAAAATCCATATATAGTCATAAAGTAACTAGAGTACACTGATGGACGCAAGTGCCTCAAAAATATGATCAATAATGAGTCACAGGGATTATGCCCTTAAAAAATATATACAAGTAGTGCTCTCGGCATGTGAGAATTCTAACTAAGATCAGGGCCTATGGGCCCTGTTATACTGATCTACAGCGTTTGGAAAACGCCAAAACAAACGGACCCATTTCCGTGGTGCCTCCACTACATGAGGTTTCATCGATGGTGGCAGGTCCTCAATCTCTGCCATAGGGACAGTGCGAGTGAGTGCAGTAAAGTTCTGCTCAACTCGTTTCGGTACTCTCTCAGCCTCCTCGGCTGGAAGATCTCCTGCTGTTGTTGGTCCCCCGGTGGCGGCAGGTGTGGCCCTTGGTCGCGACCGACACATGTTTCTCACATAATCCACAGGTCGCACTAGCCCCACATTTGCACACAAGAAATTCCTATCCATCAAATACTCTGGTATAAAAAAAATATGATATATAACAAAAATGACATAAAAATTACATATGCTTCACAAAATTAAAAACAACTACAAAGAGGGAGACTTACCCATCTCTCCTCTCTCCTCACCAAGAGGTACGGGTATCTCAGGATATCTCGAGAAATCAATCCCTGCATATGGGTAGTCCTCGATCACCGAGATCTGTCACGATAGCCAGGAAAAGAAATTGTCATCGAAGGACTCATTTGTCCTTCCACCACCCTGTCATGGCATCAGTACTGCCCATCTACACATCACAGGAAGAGAGGCCTGATGTCCTTGTACCACTACTCGAGGACTGAAACTTGAAACTCTCTCAAAGAAAAATGAACACAGAATGGTCCCAAACCCAAAGTTCCTCCGTGTTCGCAAACGACAATCTGTCAACTGCCTCTTCATACACTCCAACAATGTTGTACTCCAATAAAAAAATTGTGCATTCAAGCACTGGACGACATAGTTCATTTGTGCACGAGAAGCCTGTTGCAAGGCCACAGAACCAGTAATCCGCCCAATGAGCAATACTATCACTTGCAGCGATAAGTCATTGATCTTACTTGTGGGAACCTGTGGGCTTGATCAGTCTATCCCAGCCTCACAGTAAAGGGATATCATTTCGGATATGCTATGTGGCCCCGCAAGAAACGTCCAGAAGTTGATTGGTTCCCCTCTCCTTGAGAGGCCAATCAAAAAGTATATATCCTCAGTGGTGGGCACTAATGATTTCCCCTCTAACATAAAATCCTCTGTGTCAGGATGCCAGTAGTCAACCAAGGCATTCAGTAGCCTCAGTTGTGCCCGCATAAAAGGACATAGGAAAAATTTGAGTAACCCGCACATTGGGGTCTTCCCTAACCAACTCACTTACCTCGTCATGCTCTCTTTCTCTACAGTGGACATACATCCTGCAAAACACCAAGGTTCAGGAGAGTTAACCCTTGTTTTTTAAGACTTTTTATTCAATAAGGGGGGTCCACGTGGGCTGCAATAGTGACAGTCACGTGTACATGCATGAAAAGTTTACTCTGCCTGAATGTACATGCGGCCTATCCTGAGACATCCCATGTGGACCTAGGGTTGACCTTTTAAAGGTCGACGCCCCCCCCAAAAATGAAACCCAATGAAAAATAAAAGATTTAAAATAAAAGGTGGGGGAGTTTGTACTTACTTGGTCCAGACAGAAGTCAATTTCGTCCATTGTAGCTCTCGGAATCATCGCTTTTATCAAAGGGGGTCTTTTGGCTCCAGAGTCAATTTCCAAATCAACAATAGTGATAATGAGCTGCCAGCTTCTATTTATAGACTTTTTGGCCTCTTTTTGTCACTTTTTTGGCCTTCCTTATCATTTTCTTTATACCAAAAATCATTTAGAGTGATTCAGGAGTTACTTGGGAAGGATATGATCAGGTATTGGGACAGTTGTTTTGGAGTTTTGGGTCATTTTCGACGATCCATGAATAAATTTTTCGAGGATCAACTTGAGCATGCAGGTTAGGTTTCTACCATGCCTTTTGTATCTTGTTGTCTTTTTCCTTTGCCATAGGATTGATCCCATCAGGCTGTGACACGAAACCATCATAGTTTCTTTAGAAGTGTCATGACTTGGTGGTAGAGCTTACCAGAACATGGATGCTCTAGGTAGATCCTGGTTTCATTATGGTGTCCATGCTGTCTCTAAAAACACTGTAGGCTCGAGAGTCCTTATAGTTTTTTGTGAATACGAGTTTGAGCCTCATTTGCATGATTCTTTTTCACTCTTGACCTCACCCTTAGGACTCCCAAAAAACAACGGATCTTCTTTTAAGCCCTTTTAAGACCCTCTAAACATGAAAAGATTGCCAAGCGATATTGTGGCCTTTCACGCTCGTTAAAATAACATTTGAAGTCATGTCTGTCTGGTGGTAGTTTACCCCTTTTTCGGTCCAGATGATCAACTGTATGAACAAAGGTATACTCTATGGAACTTTCGTTCTTTAGAAGAGTACTCTCAGGTATAATTTTACCCCTTTTTCGATCTTGAGGGACTAAACTTACGAAAAAGGAACCCACACGGAGTCCATAGTTAAGCACTTTTCAGACTCCCTAAAATTGAAAATATTGTCGAGCGACCTTATTCTTTCACACTCGTTAAACTGGTCTAGAAGAACATTCCTGACAAAGTCCATAGTTAAGATTTCTCAAACTCCTTAAAAATGAAAAAATGGCCAAGTGATCTTGTCCTTATCACACTCGTTAAAATGGTTTTGAATAGACGTCTTGTCAGTGCTAATTTACCCCTTTTTTGAATCGACTAGACTATCTTCGAAAAAGGTACCCCAATGGAGTCTCCTTTTACGTTTTTTTAGACTCTCTAAATATGAAAAACCACCAATATTACCTTCTTTGGGCTCGTTAAAATTACATCGAAGGACGCTACCATTGTGTGTTTTGTTAACTGCATTTGCATACCTTATACACCAGCCTTGTAGCACTGTGCTTCTGTGTCTTAACACCCTTGGCCCCCGGAGGATTTTTTCCCCGAGTATCATTATTTTGAACATCAGTCTTATCCTTGCACCTTGAATGTGTATGTTTGCAACACTCGTTCCTCCTTTGTATTGTAACATTCTTTTATTATTTTTCAAAAAATATTAAAAAGACAAAAAAATCAAATATACCCCAAAAAGAGGAAGGGAAAAGTATTTTCTTTATTGGCAGCATAATGAGTCACCCTTAGATAAAGCACATATGTATGTTTGTTCATCAAACCATGGGATTTAATATGACCTTAGGAAGTTTTTCTCTCTACATAGAGCCATGTCCTCCCCCATTTGGTTATTCTTCCAAACATATGGAGAGTTTCCGTTGCCTCATGCCACGTAAACTTATGTTAATGCCATGTTGCCTGAGTCTCATCATTTGTCGTGCTATTGTCCAAGGGAAGTTTGTCACCAAGCATGAGTCAGCCCCTCTACAATTTGTCTCTTGCCCTCATGCCCGACCATCCTGAATGTCCAATCAAGTCCTTGTTCGAAATCAATGAAGCCTTCAGTCTGATCATTAAGATTATCTAGTCCATGAGCGACGAGTCATCGAAGACATCTGGGTAGTGAAGTTGTACACTCAAATTACACTCCTACTTTGAGTTTTGAAGATTTTGAATTTGTTGCTCGAGCTCTGAAGACCTCATCTCCAGCCATCAGGCCGTATCAACTTCTAGAAGATGGATACTTTATATGTATATCTATTTGATTTTGAGATGTAGCTCCATTGTGTATTGTTCGTGCCTACTCTTTATATAGTTATATGACATGGATCTACAATTTATTTGATTGGTAGCCATGATTCTATTTTATCCCGAGCATGGGTATGCCTGCCTCAATGAGACATTTGTTATTTTGCAGACAATGCCTTCCAGTTCTTAATCCTTGGGCTCAATCGTTCGACACATCAGTAAAGATTGGTAATGTATTTTGGCCATCAGATGCTCTTCTGACCTCACACATTAGGGGGCATCCCTTATAACCATAAATTGCACCATACATGCTTACCTGGCATTAGACCATCTCAGATCCCTTCTTTGTCAAAGCACTAATGAACAACTCTTTAAAAAACCTCTTTTATAAGGGCCCACACACCCTACTCCATTACTACATGCGTGTACACGTTGGCTAACTTAAAATAGCCCACGTGGACAGACAAAAGCATGAAAAAAGGAAAGTTGCCGACGAAACACACAGATTTGGGCGAGTTAACTAAAACTCTTGGCCATGCATGGCTAAGGGTTCGTCCAAATACCTAGCTCCTTCTAGCCTAAAAAAGAAGGGGTAGGGGTCCCATTTGGAAAAGGAAAAAATATAGCAAAGAAACTCTACCCAATTGCCTATTCCTATTGTCCCAACCCTTTAGCCATCCTTGTGCAAGAAGAGATACAAAGCAAAGAAGTTGGAGGACAGTTGAAGAGGAGCCCAGGATCAAGTTCACAGAGCGGTGTCCGGTCTTGACATTTGTAAGTTGATTCATTCAAAGTAATAAAGAAAATTCTTTTCCCATCCCAATTCATGAGTTCTTCATAGTTTGTTAAGTACATGTTTGAATCTCTAACCCGTTAGTCTGTAGGTAAAATGCATGTGTAGTTTGTTTCTTGTCTTATATGTGGGTCAACTTTGGAAGGAGAACTGCAAACCAAGTGTTCAATCACAAAGAAGGATCGACATTGAATGCCTGGAACAAGGTATGTTGGTCTAACCATGTATTTACTGAAAAGAAATGGGATTTAAGTCTAGGGACGAAGGTAGAAAGTAGATTTTCTCTTCGTCATATCTGCATGCAAAGTATAACCCTATTTGCTAGTCCGTAAAGAGATTTCCCTCACAATAGGAGAGAGAATATAGATGCAATCCTAGTCCATGTGCCACATGAACCCAGTCCAGTCATAGCCTTTATTATCGCTACAATAACCCGTCTAAATTTTGTAAAACTATAAAGTTGTGATACACGAAGATGCCATCGGTATTTGCACTAGGATTCTCATTCGTTAAATGTTAAGATATCGAATCAGCCACATCCCTGACCAATTTGCTCAGTAAATGTAAAGATCACCCGATAGATTCACCCCATTAACCAGTCCCGTCGGACAACTCATATCCAAGTTGCATCTATAGGGTTAATGATGAATAGCCTTAGTAGTTATTACAAGACTTGCTAGCTAAGACTGAGTATAAGGTTCTGAGAACTCAATGTAGGACTCATTGTTTCTGAGAGAGAACTTATCACATTTTGAATTTTTAACTGTGGTCAAGCCTGTGCAATCCCTCGGCCCTTAGTCATAATACCCAATCCTAGTTTAGCCTGTTGAATTTGTTGATAGTTCAGAATCACCATGCCGAGAGCTACAGGGAGAAGAAGTGTCGTTTTAAAGGATGCAGTACCAGACGAACACTATGACCCCTGGGTCAAGATCATGGGAAATCTCAAAGGGAAGGTGAGCAAGTCAAGCTCCTTGACCTAGACCTGATAGACCAGGTTCTGTTCCCACAGATGAACATCGATGTTTTCTAAAGTGTCGCTCTGGACGAATTGGGAGGAATGCATTTTGTGCCAAAGATGAATTTCATTAATCTATTTAACTCTAGTATTATGAACCTAATGGATTTTCTAGTTTTTGGCACCACTGGAGAAGTTTTGAGATGTACCAAGTTTCTCATTATCAGGGTACACGACTGTTATCAATGAAATTTCGTCCACACATGGTTATAAGAACTTAGCATCGTCAAAAAGTGATGAAGTCATCCATGGACCTGAATTAATACCACATCATTCAAAAAAGGTCAAAAACTATACAAAGTAGTGAAAAATTGAAGAGCGCTTTGTAGACATTGGGTGCGTGCGCATGCGCGGAATAGAAACTTATAAATCGTGCACAAGCGCACGATGCGCGACTGTTGGCGCAAAAAATTGTGCACCTGCTAAACAGTGCATTTATGGAAGTGGTCGGCCTCCCAACCACTTATGGTTCAGCTCCCAAGCCGATTTGACCTCCAAATACGGACTGGATCGAACTGGTGGGCTGGTCTAAGACCTAAGAATGCCCTAAATGGCCTCTTTTCACACTACAAAGCAGTTAAACAATAACCCATATGAATGCTATAAAAATACATGGATACACCTCATTTTCTCAAGGAATTCAAAGTAATGTTATGCTACCTCTATTGTTTTGAGGACTCCATCCTTGACACAACAATATTGGCACCATTACATTGGAAAATCCACCTCACCTTTGAGTGGATTTGTAAAGAGTTCTTTCATCACCATTTTTCGTTTTCTTTGTTGTAAGAAGAGCTAGCTAGTGAGGGTCCAAGAGCCTTCCCTTGGAGGAAGAAGGGACTCATAGTCCCCTTTCTTCTTGGTGCTTTTCTTTCATCAATACATCAGCCTCAAACATTGGTGACATGGGTCTTTTGGTTCTTTTTGTTTCTATGTCCCTATGCTCATGATTTTAGTTTTTATTGCATCTCTTAGTTTAATTCTTAATTGTAGTTTTTGTTTTCTTTCTCTAACTCTTTTCTCTACAGCTGTCCTGCTCAGCAAACCCAACTGAGCTTGCAAGCACCTCTATTCTGCTCACCAAGGTGACGAAAGAGGCGCAACAAATTGGTGACTCCACTGGGGAAAGGTATCAATTTCCTACCTCATTTGGGTTTATTTTGCTCTTCTTTTAGTTTGTTTAACTTGCAAGTGCACTAACCAACCTAAGCCGACCTTCCAACCAGCCAATTCCAAGTTGAATTGAGAGAAATCCATTCAGATTTTTCATTCTTGGCCATGTGCCACATATGTGTGGGTTTTTAGGCCCACAGACACACATCGTGTGCCCATGCACCTGACTCATGGTTATGTTCTGCGCACGTGCACTTTTTAACTTGTCTATGTTCACGCGCATGCGCTCTGTGCGCCTCTGTCTCCACTGGGACCCATGCATTTGTGCAGAATTTCACATTGTAAGATTGTTGAGATGTGGGGAAGGCCATTTGCCTTCTTAAAAATGATGTCAAGCATGTTTTAAAGCTGCACCACACTTAGTGCCCTCATCATATAAAGGGGTTAGTCAACAAACACATAGGCACTTAGGAGGATAAAATCAATTTCCCTTATTTTCTTTTTGCCACATGGATGGCTTGTTTTGACTCACAAGATAAGGTAGAAATAATTTTTGATCACATTTAACTTGCATTGGGACTAGAATTTGAGTAACAATCACTTAGTATGCTCTTCTCTTGCACCTCCAAGCGATCTTGAGAATCAGAAAAAGATTGTGAAACAATTTTATCTCCCTTAAGAACATTAAAACCTTTAGGAGAGGACAACAACCCTTCTTGGGACTCCTCTTAGTTTGCTTTTTCAAGCACATCTTAATATTGTAACGGGCCCATACATGCCCACATGCTACAAAGATAGGATAGTGTTT
>SNQJ01S0009071.1:124763-162356 GCA_010110895.2 Picea sitchensis
GTTTTGATCTTGACTGCATGAGAGCGCTGGAGTGAAGCAGGAGCAACAAAGATTAAGGAAGCGATTACGAGGTATGTCTCTTATTCTCACTTCCAATTTAATTCGATAGTTAGATCTAGGGAAAGCGATATATTCTGTCATGTTTTGTTCTAGATCTAGGTGGATCTAGGGAGATCGGTTTGTGTCCGCACTCACGGATTAATCCAGAAACAGATGGTAACTGAAGATGTATGTTGATGTATATAACTACAGTGCCCTTAGGGTCGATTGATAACGACAGATGACAGTTCTGAATGGTGAACATACTTTGAAGTGAGGCAAGGACACTTGTAAGAAGTGTCGATAACTCATAGTCATTGATGGCCTAATGAATTTAGAGATGTTCGGCTAGTATGAAACAACTGCAATAGTCTTATAGTAAGACCCATCGTAACATGAGAGGTTTGTTGAAGTCGAATGTTTTGGGGGTCAATGGAATCAAAGAACAATGATGATTCTCTTTGTGTCGTCTAGGACTCCTCATTATAAAGTTAATGAGAGTCAATATATTGTCACCCTTCTGGAAATTGTAGTGATGTCGATAGAAAGGGATATGTGACTCCAAGAAGCAAAGGGCTTCGTGAAATCCACTGAGATGAGATCGAGTACTGAAAGGTAACATGAACGAGGTCAATATGTGGTGAGACTTGAGACTACCCTTGGTTGGGGAATTTTGAAGGAGGAGTGGCAACAACCGTAAAAATGTATCTAGTGTCAGGGGGATGACTAGACATGGGGTTAAACTGTGCCAGAGGTTAACAAAGTGGACAAAATCAGAGATCATGGGTATATGTGTTGTGTCTATTTCATCACTTGGGTGAACAAAACAAGGGCACTTGCATGACTAGTTAGTACTGCTAGACAAGACATAGGATAGTGCATGGGTTAAACAAGCGAAGCACATGAAATAAACAAGTAAACAAACTAAAACAACTAAGGAAATAAAACTAGAATGCATAAGAAATGTTTAGAGCCATAAAAAATCAACCAATGACCAAGATTATGCCACCAATGGATAACTATATTAGTTGGCAAAACACCGTAGAGAAAAAGGAGGACTTATGAGTCCCCTCTTCCTCCTTGGGAGTGCTCTTGAGTTCCCTAATGGAGAGTTCTTCTTACAATGGAAGAAAAATTTAAAATGATGAAGAAAATCAATGCCCATTCCCTGAAGAGATGAGTGGAATGGCCTATTGGAATGATGCTAGAATGCTGCTAGGAGAAAAGAGGATTCTCAAGAGAGAATTGAGGCATCATAAAAATACTATGAAGATATTAGTTTCTTAGTTCACCCATGGCCTCCTTTTATAACATTTATTCAAGGCAATATTCAACTGGTTATTAGTGTGAACAAGGGGCCCTTTAGGGCACCCTTTGGTCCTTGACTAGCCCCCCATTCGGATTTATCTCAAATCTAAAGGTCAAATCAAGTTGGGAGCTGGTCCATAAGTCGTTGAGGGTATGAAAAGAACCATAAATTCATTGTTCACAGGAGTGCATAGATGTTCTCATACATAGTCGTGCATATGGCGCATTGTGTGCTCTACAAGATTCTTTGGCCATCGCACTATGCACGCATTTCCTTTAGTGAGTTTGCGCATGTCATTTTTTTCCCAATTGTATATTTTTTTCCTTTTGAAATTCATTTTGGTGTTGTAGGTGAAATAATAGTTGTTTGGCATTGTTGTATTTCTGTAACCATTTGCGTGCAATGTTGCATAGGAATTTTCAGTGATAACATATTCCCCCTGATGTGTTAGGTTAGGAGTATACGTATAGCCGAAATACATCAATGTTTCTTCTACTGAGAGTGCCATTGTAATGAAGAGTGTTAATAGGAACTATAAGAGAAATCCATCGGAGGGAGAGGGGAAATTGTGGGACCCAAACCTTTCTCTCGGGAGAAAAAAAGAAAATTTGTATACAAACGAGGCGGGCATGCCCCATGCTTATTTCAGGTAACTCAAAATGTAAGACAATAATTGAAGTTGTATTTTTATGTAGATAATTGCAACACTCTCCAGGGTGGTTTGATAACAACAGATGACAATTTTGAATGGTGAACATACTTTGAAAAAGAGGCAAGGATGCTTGTAAGAAGTGTCAATGACTCATAGGCATTGATGGCCTAACAAATTTATAGGTCTTTGAATGGTATAAAACAACTGCAATAGTCGCATAGTAAGACCCACCGTAACATGATATTTTACTGAAGTCGAATGTTATGGGGGTCAATGGAATTAGAGAGTAATGATGGTTCTCTCTGTGTCGTTTGAGACTCCTCATTGTAAAGGTAATGTGAGTCAAGATATTTTCTCCCTTCTAGAAACTGTGTTGATGTTGACAGAAAGGGAGACGGGACTCCAAGAAGCAAAGGGATTCATGAAATCCATGGAGATAAGATTAGGAACTGATAGGGAACATGAACGAAGTCAATATGTGGTGAGACTCAAGACTACCCTTGGTTGGGGTATGTTTGAAGGATCATTGGAAACAACCATAAAACTGTATCTAGTGTCAAGGGGACGAACAAACATGGGGTTAAATTGTGCCAGAGGTGTGACAAAGTGGAAAAACTCAGAGATCATGGGTACATGGAATGTGGGATACTTAGTGTTTATGAACGATGTCAGAATGAGCAAAGGAGAGTGGGTTCCCCAACCAAGGACAACATGGGTTGTGTTTCCAGGAAAAGAAGGTCATCAAGGGTGATGACAAAAAGATGAGTAAATGTTGGAAACAAAGGCTTTTTACAATTACTAAGTAAATAAAGAATAATTTGGGATGAGTATACAGATACAGAAATGGGTTCCCCAGTGCAAGATGGCTTGGCTTGTGAGGGCACAAGTTTCAAAGATAACAGGTGGAGGGTGGGGGCCCCATGGGTGGGTTTTTGTATGAGGGAAATGAATGGAGGACAATTTGCAAATAGACAAACTGATTGTGGATGAAATGGAAGGTTAATGATACTGTGGAGGTGAAGTTTGATAGAACCAAGATGAGATATCCTGGGAGTCCATTGGGAAAGCTAGCAACATGATGAGAATAAATATGTGGCTTATTCTCATGAGTGCATAAGACTATGGGGACTCCCATCCCTAGGGGGTGAAAGAAACATGAGTGTCAAAGTACCATGGAAAACTATTGTTATTGGACAAATTGGTAGGTGTGGACACTAACAAATCTCCGTACATCCACCTAGATCTAGAACAAAATAGGATAGGACATGACTCTTTCCCTAAGTTATAATCATTGAATCTACTTGTAGAGAGGAACAAGAGACATACCTTTAATTCACTTCCTTAGGTCTCTGTTGATCCCGCTTCACTCTGATGCTCTTGTGCAATCAATACCAGGACAACACAAACCAACCAAAGTGAAGATAGCTAAGTATATTCAAAGTCAACCTAAGCATATGATCAAGGAATTATGCTATAAAATGAAAGTAGTTTTATGTGAAAGGGGCATGCCGCTGTATTATATTAAATGAAAGTAGAGGTTACAACTTGATCTCATTGATGTCACAAGATCCCTTTTAGTGACCCTGGGTTCCAACACACACACTTGTTCTTCACTTGCATGAAGAATATCCAATACCTCTTGATAGACCAAATAGAGCCTTCAAGCTTCTGTCCAAGTAGGGTTCTTCACACAATCCTTTCACCAATTCTTCATTCAATCTTGCTTGTTGTTATTAACCTTTTCCATGAGAAACCTATCAATATATAGGTGAAGAAGAGATGGTTAAATGGATGAGTATGATCCCACTAAATCTGAGAATTCAGTAGAATGACAACCATGTGAATGCCAACTCATTTTATAGAAGATTCCCTTCTAGAACCTTCGGGACTTCTTCTCCTTTCCAAGCTTAGAAACAAGTTTGCACCCTAAGTATGGAGTAGCCTATGAACAGTTCACACCCTAGATGTGGGCAGCCTGTGAGAATGGGGCATTCTCACACATTTCACTATAGGAAGCCTATGAACTCATCTCAAAAATATGTTTTTGGAAGAAAAAAAGAGCCACTTTTCTCAGGATAAAAGTCCTTGTTGGGAGCCTGACTACACCATTGTTGAGACATCACCAGAGTGAACAAAATAATGTGTAAAAGAATGCCCCCCAAATTATGAGGCTGGAATCAGTGATAGTCAAAATACTTTGTAAACTCTGTGTGTGTGTCAGAAACTAGGAGTACACCTAATCAAAAACCTGCAAACAATCAAGCATCTATAGAATATAATACCATTTCTGAGGTAGGAATTCCCATGTTCAGATCACGAATAGATGGAATCATAAATGCAAGTGATGGTCACCAATTATACACCGTGGATCCATGCCATCAAAATGCTACATAGCCACCAAGAATACACTGTGGATCTATGTGAAAAGACTTGAATTAAGATGACATAGCCATGAGACATACAAAGTGTATCTATGTGCCGACACAAATCATACACACTCCATTGCAGCCTGAATAAAAAAGATGAGACCCAGGGTCTTCAATCCCATCACCTAAAAGTATGAATCTAGCCATGTGATTACATGTGTTGACATCGAACATGGTAGAAACCACTTGATTACCGGTCATTGATGAAACCATTAACAAGTGCGAGGGAAATCACCATTGATGTCAATGACTCCCAAGGTACCAAAGTTCAATCCGAATGAATGAGAATACAGGATCTGAAGTCGAGCACTCGGTGGAATCTCTCGATCAGGGATCAATGATGAGAACCCCTGTCGAAAGCGAAGAGACCTGCCATTGAGGCATGTAGGTTCCAAGGTACTAAAGAATTTCTAAGTCTCGTTTCCAGATAATGAGTTGAATTCGATGGAACAAGACTTGTCATAGGAGGGCCTTGATGTATCCCCCATCAATGACACGAAATAAGTAACAGATTTTGAGAATGAGGCAAAGTACAAACATGAGTTGAAATGGACATTGGGAAGGCCGACATAGTAAGAATGGTCAACTGCAAATGGCCGACGCAATAGAAGAAGCATGTGAACTTCTCTTGAACATATGAATGACACGACCAAGGAGTTGGCAGCACTGACTCAAAGATGACTCAAGATATGACCTTGTGGCAATTCGAACGAGAGACAAATAGAGTTCCCAACCCAGGTTCAAATGAAAAATGGGGGGTGTCATGTTCAAGAGTGATGTTTACTTCCATTAATATGAATATGAAAACACATCCCTTTCCCAAAATTCCCCCCACCATTTCTAGCGATTACCTCTTTATTTTTACACAAGCTTAAGGAGGATAGCATGTGCTTGTCGATGTAAGCTCATCCTTTGGAGTTTATTTAATGAAACCTAGGAAGGAGTGGTTCGGTCCCATTGCGGGTCTGTCGATGTTTGATTAACGAGTCCAAGGATAGAAAACTCGAGGGTTTTTCATGTTTTGAGAGTCTGAAAAACACTTAAAGAGAACTCTCCTAGCTCCTTTTTTGTAAAATAGTCTAATGAGACCGAAAAAGAGATAAACTATCGCTCAACAGACGTTTTATTCAAATACTTTAACGAGCATGAAAAGAACAAGGTCGCTCAACAATCTTTTCATGTTTAGAGATTCTGAAAAGAGATTAAAGGGAACTCCAGGGGTTTCCTTTTTCGTATAACCTTTACGAGTCTGAAAAAGTGATAAAAGTATACTCGGTTACATTCTCATTGAATTATGAGCATGAGAAAGAAAAAAGACTAAGCTCAAGGTTTTTCCTATAAAAACCCTGAAAAAGTAGTCGTCCATGCGACAAAAGATAAAGAGCACCCACACTCCATTGTTCAGACTTTGAAGTGGCAACATATGTGAGAAAACACGCTCACAAAGCTATTAGGGAATTAGGTTTTGATAGACAAAATATATTAAAAAATTAAAAAGAATGGTAAAAAGTAAATAAATGGAGGTGAAAAAGGACTTTTTACCAATTCATAGTGATTCTGCCAAAAACTTGCCCAAAATACCTCATTTTCTCCCAACTTTCTTTGTTCGATTGCGAGAGGTAGAAGTGACCATTTGGTGAATCATCTCTGCTGAAGAGGTAAGCTCTTGATATTGCATCTTTTCCATGGTTTATTTTCTATTTTTATTAGCATTTTTTCAAGTTTTCCGGGTCATTTTAGGGCCATAACTCACACCCAGACATTCTCGCAGGCTAGTCATATGGGACCTACAAGAATCTAGGATTCTCGCAGGTAGCTTTAAGGGCACCTACGAGAATCTTGCACTTTTCTCAAGGGGCACCTGTGAGGGCCGAAAAGTGAAAATTTAAGATGTTTTTTGCTTAATAAAAAAGATGCCAAGGGTTGAAGCAAGTTGTTGACCTTCCTTTTATGGTTCTTGCATAGGTATTTAGCCATCACAATGTTGGAGTGGTGTGAAAGAAAGCATGAAGAAGAGGATGCTATCACCGGGAATGACTCAAGTACCATGGCTACCCTCCGGGACTGTGGGATTTTGAAATTATTCAGGATTCTAGGCATGAGGGCTCAACTCAGGTTATTGGAAAACTTGGTTCATATGTGGGATGTGGACCAACAATTGTTTCACGTGGGAGTTCACACCTTGAACTTAGATATCGAGGATATCTATTTTTTTACTAGATTATCATGGAATGGATACCACGCTTCTTTGACTAGAAGTAGAGGCGGCGGACTCTCCATGAGTGAGTATTGTCGCCAGTATTGTGTCCCCGAGGGAGCCTCAGAGCAAGGGCAAGGTTTCCATTTGGGGGGTCCAAGACTTGACCTTGAGGAACATCTTGTTCACTATTCCCCATATGGCAGGGAGTGTAGCTCCACACATGTATTTGTAGAGCTACTTCCAGTATGCCATAGAGTGTACAGAGCCTCAAATCTTCAACTGGTCTGATGTGGTTCTCCGTAGCGTGAAAAGACAATTGATGAAGTGTTGAAAGGGTGATTTGAAACAGTTCGGGTATGGATCTCTTTTAGTGTACTTCATCCTTGAGAGGGTCCTATTGCTGTGACTACAAGTCGATTGGGGTTTACTGGCTCCAAAGGATCCGAGGATGTTGAGGTGGTGCAACCTCATGGCTCGTCACGTGGTTGGACCTATCATCAGGTACAATGATTCCTTTTTTGACTCGTTGAGGCCATAGATGCTGATGATCGACGATTATGCATACATCAGCTTGGATTTCCAAGGAGATCTGGATTTGGTCCTGCCTAAGGATGCTGAGTGGGGCGATTTAGGTGAGAAGTACACATTTTGTTCTTTTTAAGATATTTTTGTAATTTTTATCATATGAAATGTTTTTGTGTTTATCCAAGAACTAATAAAAAAATCTCTTTTTGATAACACAGATGTGGGGCCATATCAACCTCCAGGGACATATCCTATTCAATGATGAGGAGAAGTGGCTCCCATAGCGAGATGGGATGTTGAGGACTGCGAGGCAGTGGAGCAAAACTTGGAGGGGTTGACTGTCGACATCCCAGATATGACTCTCGGAGAGGTTCCTAGACGTTATCAACACCATACCATAGGCATGTCAAATTCTATTGGTCGACTACTTCGTAGGGTAGCCCGGGCAGTCGTGTGTTATCATGAGCATCATCCATGACATTGTTTTGTAGAAGTCATGGGCTTCGTATTTTTGATATTTTGGTCTTTGGACATAAACTTTTTGTAAACACTTTTGATCTTTATATACATATATATGGCTCTTACTAGCTTATCTTGTGTTGTGTTATGTGTGATTGGTTTATAAATGGTTCAAATGTCTGTCTAACACATAATTAGCTAATGCATCGGTTAATGTATTTAGACATCTAGGAATATGTTGATACTCAATATAATCAAAATAATGTTCCAAGAGGTGAATTCGCAAATACACCCGTAATAAAGTAGGACTTCGAATAGTATAGACATTACTTAGCTGTAGTACTACTAGTTGTGAATCGAGTCGTATAACCAGGTGGTGGATAACAAGCAAAATAGCATCAATCAACAATTCAACGACGACACTATATTCCGCAATATTATTGGTTGCATGACCCAAGCATACACCTAGCAGACTAATAAGTTCGTTTGTGGGTGTGTAAATTGTCCATGCAGCAGAAGAGAGGTTCTCAGTACTACGGCTAGCGCCATTGGTGAAGCCAATGTGGGGTAGAGAAAAATATGACATATGGAAACCAAGCACAATGTAATGTAAGTGGTCGGGGGCAGAGACCAAATAATGAAAAAGCATACTACAGTCACACACAAAAAGTATGATACAATAAAATACAAACACTTATGCACAAATGATCTTAGGCATAGTACTTCTTTAAGTACAACCAATTTCTGGGTTCACTCAAAGGGATACCATCATAGTCTACTAACTCGTAAGCTCCTTTCTCCAAGACTCGTTTGATGATATAAGGACCTCGCCGCATGGCTTCAAATTTTCCAACTCCTAGCATATCCTTATCTTATTCGTAAAGAAGAACCAGATCACATTCGAAGAAAATGCATGGCCTGACATGTTTGTCATATTGGGCTTTGACGCGCTTCTTCTGGGCTTCTATAACTAGGGTGGCATTGCGATGAGTTTCGTCTAATTACATGAGATACAACAGACGTTCTTCTTCAGCAGAAGTATTCGGGAGGAGTTCGACGACTAGTTTTAAAGAGGGTATCTCACATTCAATCAGTAAAATGGCTTCTAGACCATAAACTAACTGGAATGGTGTAAACCCAGTAGCAGACTTAACAGATGTCTGGTAAGCCCACAATGCTGGAAACAACATCGTGTTCCAACTCATTTTGTGAATCCCTATTATTCGTCAAAGCATGGTAATGAGAACCTTGTTTATTGCTTCAACTTGGCCGTTGGCTTGTGGGTAATAGGGTGTTGAGTTTTCATGGCAAAGACCCAAATTTTCAATGAGTTCAGACATCATGAAGTTTCTAAAGTGGCTACCGTGATCAGTAATGATAGCCTGAGGAACACCAAAATGAGCAATGATGTGATTGAATATGAATAAAGCCACGGTCCTTCCTGTATTGTTGAATGTTGGCATCGCCTCAGCCCATTTCGTAAAATAATCTACGGCTACAATAATGTACCCATGCCCCCTGGCCGAGTGAGGGTGACATGTCATGAAATCGATGCTCCATTTCGCAAAAGGGCCAATGGAGACCATGGGATGGAGAGGATTCGGGTGTGACCAGATCTTATTGTTCTAGGTATGGAAGGCATGGCATTTCTAGATGGCGATAATACAATCGTTTAATAAAGAAGGCCAGAAATATCCTGCACACAAGATCTTCTGGGAAATATCATACCCAGACACGTGACCACCATAGGCTCTAGAATGGCAGTCATTGAGGGCTTTCTCAGCTTCATCAAATATGAGGCAGCGTCGAAAAATAGTGTCAATCCCACGACAATAGAGAGTATCACCTAGGATGATGTACTGACGGGATTGATAGAATATTCGACGGTGGTCGGTGCTAGACAAATTGGGCTGGAAAGTCTGGGTCTAGAGATATATGATGATATCTCCATACCAAAGGTCATTGGAACTAATCAGGAAAAAGGATTCATCGGGTAATGAATTAGCTTCTACATTTTCCGTCTCAGAGCAGGGAAGGTCGCATATCAACTCGACAAACACTAAGGATTTATTAGACTTAGCGCGCTCAAATTCTAAGTCAAACTCCTGGAGTATCACAATCCATTTGGAGTATTTTCCCCCTAGAAGTTGGCGGGTAAGAATGTGTTGCATAGGGTTTCAGGTAGAAATTACCGTAGTCTTGCGAGAAAGGATATAGTGCCAAAAGCATTAAACAACTTGAATGGTGGCCAAGTTTAGTTTTTCCACATGCAAATACTTGATTTCGATGGTCATGAGAGTCTGAATCAAGTAATAAATGACATGTTCATCATGAGAATCATCCTCTTGGATGAGAACCATAACGATGGTGGAATCTGAGGCTGAGAGGTAAAGGAAATAATCCCGACTATAATCCAGTGGGGAGAGTAGTGGGGTACATGTCAAAGACAGTTTCAAAGCCTTGAAAGCTTTGTTGGCAGTAGTATCCCAGATAAACTCAGAACCTTTCTTAAGAAGTCATGTAAATATGAGAGTTATCTCAGCGTAGTTGGGGATGAAACAACGAAGAAAGTTTTCCTTCCCTTGCAAAATTTGTAACTGGCGAAGCAAGGAAGGAGGAGGGAGATTAAGAATCACCTCAACCTTTAAAGGATCTATGCTAATCCCTTGATGTGAAACAATGAAGCCTAGAATTCGGCTGGATTCTATGCATAAAACACATTTGTGAGGATTCAAGCATATATGGTAAAACCGACAACGAAGGAAAATGGAACGTAGGTGTATTGGATGATCTACCCATCGCCTGGAATGAGTGGATAATTCATCGAGATATGGCTGCACTATGTGTTTTATGTCATGAAAGGCACAAGACATAGCGCGTTGAAAAGTCGCACCGACATTATTTAAACCAAATGGGAGTTTCCGATAGGAGAAAGTTCCCCAAGGACAAATAAAAGCGGTTTTGTGTTGGTCCGTGGGGACGATGTTAATTTGATTATATCAGGAGAAACCATCCATCAGAGAGAATATTTCACTTTCGGCACAACCGTCGACGATCTGGTCGATGAAGGGGGTAGGAAAGTTGTCTTTAGGACAAGCTTTGTTAATGTCCCTATAATCAATGCACACGCAAATCATTCCTTGTTTCTTGTCAATCGAGACAAGATTGGAAACCCAGTCAGTTAGGGCCATAGGGTAAATAAAGTCAGGGTTGAGAAGTTTTTCAACTTCGAGTTTGATAGCAGCCACTTTACATGGGTGGACCGGATGAAGTCATTTTCGGACGGGTTTAGTGTCTGGGTATGTCTTAATCTCATGTATCACGATGTCGGGGTCGATACCCGACATTTCTTCATAGCTCCAGGCGAAGACGTCACGAAATTCCTTGAAAAGAGACTTGTAGGTGACAATTTCATCAGGGGAACATGAAGCTCCAATATGCACATTTTCGACGATTCCAGGTTTTATGGATATGTCGAGGGGAATGGTGGGTGAGATATTGCTTAAGTTCCCTTCGTAAAGTACATCGTGTGTAGGTTAGGGAACAGTAGAAATAATGACAATGGTCGACGGAGTCGAAGTCTGTTGGTGACCCTCGATGGTGTGTTGTTCCAGGAAGAGGATGGAACAATGATGTCCATCATCCCAAGGGGTGTCTTCTATGGACATAGAATCCATAATCATCTCATCTATGGGAAAAATGATGCGGAAGGGATCTGGAGATAAATCACCAAGAGAGGGTGTGGAAAGAGTGGTCGATTGGGGCCTGATAGGTAGATTCGATCGGACTCAAAGGCATTTCATTTCCATGGGTTGTAGGATGCTAGGGTTCCATGAGTGGAGGTGGAGTTCATGTTGATCAAGGCGACAAACGGGTGTGGAACATTGGGTGGTGGGATGGGGAAAGTGCCCATCAAATAGGAATCTTTAAGAAGACCTACACCGACATTCTCATATTTGNCAGCGTGGAAGAAGGCCAATTGGTCGACAGTCACTACTTTTCCTTGATGCGGGAAACGTATGATGCAGAAAAGAGTTGACACAACTGCATGCATGGAGTCAATCCAACTATGGCCAAGTAGAAGGTTGTAATCAAGAGGAGAGTCAAATACCTCCACTTCAACTTCGACGATTTTTCCTTCTAACTTGATAGGCAACGAGGGGAGGACACTGTAAGGCTTGAAACTAGAGCCATTGAAGGCTTTGAGTGTGTTATGGGATTTAGTCAAAGGAAGGTTGGTCATGGATGACCAATTGGGCTTGTTGTTGAGAGGGGAAGGGTTGTGACAAGATGGCCAGAGCAGGGGGGGTTTGTGGTCCCATGAAGGAAATTGGTAACTTTGGCATGTCATGGACAATCCTTTGTGTATTGATCATCACCACAGATAAGGCAAGGGTATCAGGGTTTGCGCTTATCTCGATCATCAACAGGTGGTGTTTTGGTTTTCTCAGTTTGTGAATTATTTTTTTCCTCCTTATTCTTACCTTTTCCCAACAGAATTTACCTCAGAAGTCTTGCCGGTGGGGGGGTAAGAGACAGAGAATTTTGAAAATTAGAAGAAATGGGTTTGGGGTTGTTGCCAAGGGTCTGGGTGGAAATCGGTTGGGCATGGAAAGTGCCAATCACACAGTTAGTTCCGTGAGATGCAACAGGAGTGGTTGAAGTAGCAAAAGTAGAAGGACGAGGTGCATCAGGGAGTAAATCATAAAGAGTACATGTTTGTGAGTAAACCAGGTCTAGGTATTGGGCATGACTGATAGCCTGTTCTTCTATGAAAACTCCACCCATGGCAATGTCATGAGCGATATCATTCATGAATGATTTCATGAACCATTCGACCAGCAACTAATCGGGAAGTTTGAGCTTTATGAGATGCCATCTCCATCGCCACTCATGTATGTGATCAGAGATATGAGTGGCTTTGGTTTGTTTGAAAGAACTCAAAATATCAGTTCCCATTTCATAGTGAATCGGTAACTGGTAGTGGGTGAGGAAATCCATGGCAAGGGTGTTGAAGTCAGTGAATAAACCTCGTGGTAGTTCTATATACCACTTCGCGGTGGAACCTGTGAGGGTTTGTTGAAAAAGGTGTAACCGAATAGAGTCATCCATCAAGGAGTTGGATGAACACCAAAGGTGAAAAGTCATGACGTGATTGTTTGGGTCCTCTCTTGGTTTACCATCGAACTTAGGGATGTCAGATGGTAGTTTGGCTGGAATGGTGGGCCATTGAGGAGAGTGACAGATGGGATCATTTAAAATCCTCGACAGATTCGGAAGGTCCAGAGTGGCTAAGAAAGGTAACTGTCTATTCACATACAGGTACTGGTGACTTTGGGGAGGGAGTCTCATTGGTAGACCAGTGGGACCATAAGCAGTCTGCATGTAATGTGAAGATCCAGGAAGATTCAGTTGTTGGGGTAGAAGCAAGTAATTAATGGGGTTGTACCCTTGAACAGGGGCTTGGGGTTGAGCTGTCGGGCCCCAAATAGGATTAGACGTACTTGGATAAGGCTGGCCTATACTAGAGGGTATGACGGAACCAGGTTACCCCCCAGTCGAGAGAGGATTATGTTGTATAAGATAATTCCAATACTGGGCCAAGGATGGAGGTATGTATGTTTACCTCAGAAGTCTTTCCGGTGGGGGGGGGGGTAAGTGACAAAGAATTTTGAAAATTAGAAGAAATGGGTTTGGGGTTGTTGCCAGGGGTCTAGGTGGAAAGCAGTTGGGCATGGAAAGTGCCAATCATACAGTTAGTTGCATGAGATGCAGAAGGAGTGGTTGAAGTAGCAAAAGTAGAAGGACGAGGTGCATCAGGGAGTAAATCATAAAGAGTACCTGTTTGTGAGTAAACCAGGTCTAGGTATTGGGCATGACTAATAGCATGTTCTTCTATGACAACTCCACCCATGTCAATGTCATGAGCGATATCATTCGTGAATGATTTCGTGAACCATTCGACCAGGAACTGATCGGGAAGTTTGAGCTTGATGAGACGCCATCTCCATCACCACTCATGTATGTGATCAGAGATATGAGTGGCTTTGGTTTGAATGAAAGAACTCAAAATATCAGTTCCCATTTCGTAGTGAATTGGTAACTGGTAATGGGTGAGCAAATCCATGGCAAGGGTGTTGAAGTCAATGAATAAACCTCGTGGTAGTTCTATATACCACTTCGCGGTGGAACCTGTGAGGGTTCGTTGAAAAAGGTGTAACCGAATAGAGTCATCCATCAAGGAGTTGGATGAACACCAAAGATGAAGAGTCATGACGTAATTGTTTGGGTCCTCTCCTAGTTTACCATCGAACTTAGGGATGTCAGATGGTAGTTTGGCTAGGATGGTGGGCCATTGAGGAGAGTGACAGATGGGATCATTTAAAATCCTCGACATATTCGAAAGGTCTAGAGTGGCTAAGAAAGGTAACTGTCTATTCACATATGGGTACTGGTGACTTTGGGAAGGGAGTCTCGTTGGTAGACCAGTGGGACCATAAGCAGTCTGCATGTAATGCGATGATCCGGGAAGATTCAGTTGTTGGGGTAGAAGCAAGTAATTAATGGGGTTGTACCCTTGAACAAGGGCTTGGGGTTGAGCTTTCGGGCCCCAAATAGGATTAGACATACTTGGATAAGGCTGGCCTATACTAGGGGGTATGACGAAACCAAGTTTCCCCCTAGTCGAGAGAGGATTATGTTGTATAAGATAATTCCAATACTAGGCCAAGGATGGAGGTATGTTTTGTCCATAGGGTGGGGTTGGTGGGGGTTTCCCCCCAATCGGGGGTTGCATCATGGGTGGGATTTGCCCTACAAAAGGGGGTTGAGTATGGCTTCCTTGGTGAAATTTTCCACCAACAGGAATCTGGTAATTAGGTGTGAACGATGGAATGGTGCCACTAGGAGCAGTGCTGCCGACAGAGGATGAAGGAGGTCCTCTGAAAGGGGGTGGAGGAAGCAGCGGAATAAAATTGGGGGGAGGGTGCCCAAAAAGAGTGGGACTCCTAGGAGTCCGAGATGTGAGTTGTGTAGAAGTGGGAATAGAAGCATTCAACACACGATATCTAGGTGGGAGGGTCGAGGTGAGTCTGGGTGAAAACGGTGTGCCAATGGGGGTTTGGCTATCCATGGTAATCCCGGTGTGAGGACTCATAGTATCTATGTAATGGACCATTTGTAGAGGGAGAGTCAAGATATGGTCAGCTCGTGGAGCATCTGTACCAGGAAAATAATATGCAGTAGTAAAAGGTACTACGTTTGGATCAGAGGTTTCAGGTAGCTCAGGTGCGACAGTGATATCAATGCCTACTCTTGACCAAAGAGATCTCGTCTAAAAATGTCGGTGGTCCAAAAAGGGTCTTGACCTTCAGGCCCTAGAAAAGGTCCAGTTGGTGATCCAGAAGACTGAACAACCAAGTCTCTGGAAGAGTTCACTCGCACAATACGTCTCTCGAAGTCGGGATGAAGTCGAAAGTCCTCTCGAGAATTGGAAATTCAAAACTGTTCTAGAGAGTTAGTTCTTTCCACTTGTGGAGTGGTGACATCTTGGACTTCACTCTATTGGGGAGATCCCTCCAGCAAGTTGGTAGGCAAGGGTTGAGAACCTTCCATATTTTCTTGGGGTAGGCCTTGCACCCTACGTGAACGGTGTGGAGGGTCAATTTTGATAGAGTTAGAATCTTACAAAGAAAAATTTATGGCCAACTTGGGTGAACAAACAGCATGCGCTAGTAAAATCTAGGAAGCAAACCAAGCAAACAAGACCTTCCAATTCTGAAGCCACTAGTTGGTGATGAAATCCAATGTCACGATGATGAGATGGGAAGGGGCTAGGCTAGGGTGGAAAAGTTACATTGATGACCTACTTAACGGACTTACACCTTGGTGCAAGCTCCCACACATAATCATGGGTATACCCTCCAAGGAGCCCGAGTGAGTTTGTCCAACGTCAATTCCAGGTACCGTGAAGACTTTCCCCTTCACAGTCACCTTGTGTAAGTCCCTAAGAAGATAGGCTACTAAGGTTACCACCAACAACAATAATGCCTAGGTGAATAGTCGATAGTCCGATCCACATGCAAGGGCAGGGTATCTAGCCCGAAATCAGCTTGAGAGGCTTCCACTCATCATTTTGGGTATACCTTAAAGTGACCCCCGTAATATGTGCAATCTCTACACTGATATCAACAAAGCAGGGTGAGTAACTCTGTCAATCTCGATGCAAGCTCAGGTTTGACCCTTATGTGAGAAGGGCTTCCCAGGACAAAATGTTGCAAATGGAATTTGACACTCCCTATCACAAGATACTATTGTGTGTTTTGTGCTTTGGAGAGTGTGTCTCACTGCCTATTCCAAAGCTCTAACCTAGCTAATGTTCGTGTAAATGAGCCCTAGAAAAAGTTACTAGTTGAATTTTAAAATTGTGCAATATTATTAAAGGTTGTTGTTACTCAAAAGGAGGCGGAAATGAAACCAATGTTGTGTGAGACTTTGACCCAACAAATGTATAAATAGGAATGAATGATATGAATTTTATGTTCGATGAATCCTATCTATAAGAGGGACAGAGGAGTTTTCTGGAACAATGCAAACTACGATATATGATCTTCTTCAAACAAACGTGAAAAATGAAAATTCTCTATTCGTTTTCTTTCAATGTTTAAATGCCAATATTTTTGAATAAAAGGTTGCTTAAAAAGAGAAAATGTCTTCAATTTTTATTAGAAACCAAACAACAATGGTGGAACTAAGAAAAAGCAAGAAACCAATGAAAAAGAAATACCCAACAAACACCCAAACTAAACTTTCAATGAAGACAAAATAACAAACTGACAAGACCTGTCCTTTTGAATGCACATGGATAACAATCTTTCAAGCAATGAGAAATCGAAAAAGACAATTAATCTCAACTTTCAAATCAATCACTAACTCCTAACCCAACAAGCACTCATTTTTTACAAACAAAGATCATATCCTTGTTGTGAGAAGGTCAAGAAGTAAAAATTGAGAAAAACGATCAAAAAGAGATTTTGATTTCTGAAGGCTAATCATTCATGAAATATGAAGTCAAGAAGAACAAAATCACTGGCCAAAGAAGTTATTCTTAGACACACAAACCAATCTGGGCATCTGAGGACCTAAGAAACTCAAACCAAAAAATTTGCAAGTGGGTTCGCAGGCTGACAGTGGAACACAGTGTGAGAATGAAGGATTCTTGGAGGCCAGACAAAGGCAGAGTGCGAGGGGTTCACACTAGACTGAGCACTGGGGTGCAAACTCAATGGATTCTTGCAGGCTATAGAAGGGTGTAGTGCGAGAAGGCCTGAAAATAAGAAAAATTTGGAAAAAAGACAGAATTTCTGAGGGAACTTCTGGACCCAGGGAGTTAGTGAGGATCTCTTCAAGACTCAGAGATTGATAGGAATGAAAAATGGTGAATTGAGAGAAAATGGCCAAGGAAAAACTATGAAAAATGGGTTGTATCCCCAGTGGAGTCGCCAATTTTGTTATCAGATAAATCAGTAGGTGAGAACACTAACAGATCTCCCTAGATCCACCTAGATCTAGAACAAAATAGGATAGGACACGACTCTTTCCCTAAGTTATAATCATTGAATCTACTTGTAGAGAGGAACAAGATACATACCTTTAATTTGCTTCCTTAGGTCTCTATTGATCCTTCTTCGCTCCAGTTCTCTTGTGCAATCAAGACCAAGACAACACAAGCCAACCAAAGTGAAGATAGCTAAGTATATTCAAAGTCAACCTAAGCATATGATCAAGGAATTATGCTATAAAATGAAAGTAGTTTTATGTGAAAGGGGCATGCCACTGTATTATATTAAATGAAAGTAGAGGTTACAACTTGATCTCATTGATGTCACAAGATCCCTTTTAGTGACCCTGGGTTCCAACACACACACTTGTTCTTCACTTGCATGAAGAATATCCAATACCTCTTGATAGACCAAGACAACACAAGCCAACCAAAGTGAAGATAGCTAAGTATATTCAAAGTCAACCTAAGCATATGATCAAGGAATTATGCTATAAAATGAAAGTAGTTTTATGGGAAAGGGGCATGCCGTTGTATTATATTAAATGAAAGTAGAGGTTACAACCTGATCACCTTGATGTCGCAAGCTCCCTTTCAATGACCCTGGGTTCCAACACACACACTTTTTCTGCACTTGCATGAAGAAGATCCAATACCTCTTGATAGACCAAATAGAGCCTTCAAGCTTCTGTCCAAGCAGGGTTCTTCACACAATCCTTTCACCAATTCTTCATTCAATCTTGCTTGTTGTTCTTAACCTTTTCCATGAGAAACCTATCAATATATAGGTGAAGGAGAGATGGTTAAATGGATGAGTATGATCCCACTAAATATGAGAATATAGTAGAATGACAACCATGTGAATGCCAACTCATTTTCTAGAAGATTCCCTTCTAGAACCTTCGGGACTTCTTCTCCTTTCCAATCTTAGAAACAAGTTTTAACCCTAAGTATGGAGCAGCCTACGAACATTTTTCACCCTAGCTATGGGTAGCCTGTGAGAATGGGGCATTCTCGCACCTTGCACTATAGGCAGCCTATGAACTCATCTCAAAAATATGTTTCTAGAAGAAGACAAGAGCCACTTTTCTCAGGCAAAAAGTCCTTGTTGGGATCCTGACTACACCACTATTGAGACATCACCAGAGTGACCAAAATAATGTGTAATAGACCAAAATAATGTGTAACAACTATGAATGGGACAACTCATGTGGGGGGGAGTGCTACCAGGTGACAATACCAATATGTAACGGAGGTGACGGTACTGCAGAGTTGGATGTAGGGACCCTAAAGGTGAATGTCGGAGGGTGTGATTGGGAGATGCAATTGATATTAAGAGGGAATGATTACATGCCAGTGTCAAACATATAACTGAAGGGGATGCACTAGTTGTGATGACAAAGTACCTACACACAATAAAACTGAATACCCCACGTGAAAAATATCTGATGATAAAGAACATATAGTTATTTGATAATTTTAAGCATGATTATGCGTACCTAGACGTGATGTGAGAAAAATTATCCCCTGGTGTTGTGATGGATTGCTTGACATAAACCAAATGTCCAAACATTGTGGGGGATGAACTGTGGTAGGGGGTAAGATTTCTTGTGGTAAATGAATTGAAGAATTAGGAGGATTTGGGGGAATATCCTTAGACAGACTATCTATGAACCATGGACGGGTGGGAAGTTCCTTAGGTTCAGGGAAGGTGATGTTGACAGTATATAGAGGAGGAATGAGCCTTAGTGAGGTTGTCAAATGTGTTTGAATAGGGTTTGAATGACGACCTCAGTACGCCACAATCAAAGGGCATCAGTATGTGAAGTGAGAAAGTGAGTCACAAAGAGCGCAAGGGCATCTCACCCATTTAGGGATTGAGGTAGAGACATAATGAATGTCAATGACGTGTGTACCCAAAATTGGTGGTGGAGGGAGTTCTTTCTAAAAGGTTTGGTGTACTTCTGTTAGTGTCTGACAAAACTAAGGTAGACCTAGGAAATGATGAGTGCAGTGGCCATATTTTGAATAGATGGCACAAGAGAATTTGGTTCGCATCCCTTTATTTCCCATAGTGGGGGACGTTGTAATAGTACTAGATGTGCTTGGTGAAGCGGTGAGCGATGTGGTTGCTTGAGGGAGTTGGATAAGATTGGGTAACTTGGGAAGAGAAGGACATCTATTAGTGGGGTGTCCCTCTCCTTCGCATAGTGCGCACAGAGGCTGAACTCGATGAGGAAGTGGAGTTGTGGGATATTCATTCTTCCATCTACCCCTAGTCGTGGCAGTGGTGTTGGCAATTGGGGGTGAGGGTGGCGTGGTTGGAGCTAGTACTAGAAATTGCATCGGGTTTCCCTCTGATTGAGGAGGGAGAGATGGTTGAGGAACCATCGCGGGTGGGTATAGATACCATATAGGGATGGTGAGCACCATGTTGGGAAGGGTAAGTGTTGCGACTAGCTAAAAATCTTGTACTCCCGATGGGGTGTAGAAGAAGGGAATTTGAGTGATGGCATGGGGAATTGTCTCCCAAACTAGGATTTTCCCCTGGGGAAGGGGGAAATCAGGGATAAGTAGTGTATTAGTGTTCTCAGGGAATCCCTGAGGTAAAATTTCTTCAACTTGTGTGTTGGTGTATATATATTCTTAATATATTGCACTCATTTATATGTCAATCCGAGATTCGTAATCAAAAGGGTTGTTACACTATATGTGTCAAAAACAGGTAACCTATCTATGTTTGTTGTATCTAGATCAATCAAGAAATAATTAATAACATAACACTTTGTTTCTAGAATATCTGAACACTTCACACAACTTCAAACTCAGAAGATAAAGCTTATAACAAAACTCTCAAACAAGCACTCAATTGAAAAGGTTCTTGCTTAGATGACAAGTCTATTCATTATAGGCTCATGAAACGAAGAGATGAAATTAGATATTGCTTCTTGTAGCATTTGAAATAGTAATCAACAATTCACTTTATTCACTCTTAGAAAGAAACCAATCATAACCCTATCAATTCCAATCAAAACTTCTTTAATATAGGAAGCAATCAATATGATTGAGAGACTTCATTATATGGAGCATGAAGGTGAGAGATGAAGTCTTATGTTTCCTATACCTACTAAGAACAACACAATCATAAATTCAGAACAATGACAATTTCTTACTTAACAATCCCACACATCTATCAAACTCTTGTCAATTAAATATCAATCTGTAGAAATGGAAATGGAATTATCTACTCTTATCAATGTATAACCATTCACTCACACTGATTCAAAATAAAATAAATTGGTATTGTACTTAGAAAAGTTTATGCATTTAAAATCATCTGCAACACACAACTATTAAGTGTTCGCACTCACACAATTGACTTACAACACACAAAGACATGTACAAGGAGGCTTACCTTGGTTGGGGCGGTGGGCCCTTGCCGAACCAACAAGGTACCTCTAAAGAAATTTCAAACTAAAACACTTTACTCATTCCCATGAATTTCACAAAATATAATTTGTATTCCTTCAATTGATCGATTGAATTAGCAGTTCAACATTTCATTTAGCATAACAATGTATATCATTTTCTACTTACTACTTACTACCTATCATCTACACAACATCCCTTTTATAGAAGGTTAGTCATTATAACCAAGGTCTAAGGATAATTATCAAATGTGTTCAAAATATTAAAATTTGTAATTCATATCGTATCTCAAGGGATGGACTTCATCCTCATGACACGAAGTGCATGAGTGATGAAGTCTATCGTGATCTCCAAAATACCTAAGGATACTTCCATCCAACTAACTTCTTGGAATCACCACCAACATACTCGTTCAACACGTGAATCCTGTAGATAGGGGTTTAGTACCAGACTAGCACAATCATAAATATGGGTACCGGACCAATGCAATGGTGGTACCAGAATAGGCATGGGGCTGGTACTAGAAGAGGCATTGAGCTAGTACTGGAAGAGGGATAGAGCTGGTACCTGATGTAGGAGCATCGCTCCAACCCATCATTGTGCTAGCTAGCCAGCAAATCAAAGCGAGTATTCATGGAGAAGAGAGGCACCAACCCTCTCGATTTAAAATTTCAAATTGTAATTGAATGTAATTAAATGTGTGTAAGCCTGGTAGAGCCAAGCCATGGTTTTGTGCAAGTTGTAGGTAGATCCACCTTTAATGGTTGACAGGCTAAGATCTAGATCCAATTCAGACTAGACAATCATTGAATGTAATTCAATGTAATTAATGAGAGTAGGTGAGATGGAGGGAAGAGCTCGAGGAGGCCCCTTTTGTAAAAATATCTTTGTATCTAGATTCATTAGAACCAACATGTAGAGAAGAGAAGAGAGGAGAGAGCTAAGACTCGATTGTAGTCCGAGATTTTGTAACCTTTGTATAGGCATTATGAGATTAATACAAACAGAGCATTTTTTTTTCTGCATATTGTATTGTGTGTGTTTATGAATGTATTGTATGCTTTTATGTGCATATGCTATATATGTATGTTAGTTTCAATCTGCAGGGATAGTTTATTGATTTCATTCTGGGTTCTTTGTGGCTTCATGTAAAGGGTTGCATGACAGAGTATTGAGGACTCTGTAAGCTAGTGCAAAGAGTGCACATCTGAGTTCTGTGGAATTTAGATAAAGACGTGTCAGGAGGGCGCACCAGAAGAATCATAGAATCAAGGGAGAAGCCTCAAGGTTTTTGAACACCTTGGAGGTAAGACTGCACAGAGGAAGGCACATAGGAAAGAAATAGAATTGATGATGATTCTGTGAAGCTCTGTCAAGAGGGCATTGAGCATGTGAAAAGAGTGCACAAGGAAGAACTCTGTTTCGAGTTCAGTGAGAAGAGAAGTGTCAAGGATAGGACACTTATAGAATTATTGAATACTCTATCAACTCAACAAGGTGTGCTTGAGCAGGAGGTTGCCAGGAGGGCATCAAATTCCCCTTTGAAGGAAAATACAAGGGTCGAGTCCCTTAGATATTTGAGCAAGGAAAGATCAGGAGGAATAATTCCTTTTGTGCACAGAGTCCCAACAGAAAGGAACAACAGGATGAGACTCTTTGAAGTCCAAGCCTTAGACAAAGCTCATGAAGGATAGCGTAACACTGTGCAAGGACCCTGCAAAGAGTTGCAGAGATTGAGAAAACCCTTTGAGGTTTCAGAGTGAGAAAGCTTAGGAGAGATAGCATGAAGCTGCATGTAGAGCACAAGTATAGCAGAGCCGAGGTAGAATTCCATTACCAAAGATTAGGAGGGATAGAATTTCCAGAACATAGATGAGACCCAAAGGAACAAAGATCATAGAAGGACAATCGAAGGCCAATACCTTCAAAGTATCAAAATATTCCAAGTATGGGAAGAAAGGTGACAAAGATCAAGAGGAGGAGCATTGGCAACCATCAGATCAACTGTAGAAGGAAGATATGGACCATTAAACTTCATGTCCAAACAACCAGGAGAGCGTGCAAGGGAAGTATATCTGAACCGTCATATCTGGGATCATGTGGACCAACAACCGTTGGATCCGGAGGAAGGTGCACGAGGGTTAAACCCTTCAATAGTGTACAGAAGAGTCGACTCGTCAAAGTCTCGAAGTCCTGATTAGATTGAAACCATCCATCGTTGAAGCTGACAGGTGGCAGTAGATCTGAGGTGTTTGTGGAACCGAACACCATAATATTTGCAAGGAGATGAGGACCAAACTCACGAAAGGAGAAATCGTGAAATCATTTTGGATTGTGGGATCTGGGGTGATAGGTGGTGGAGATCCACACACATCAGAGGATCGGGCACCAGGAGATTGAAGGTGAAGACAGGAGATAATACCTAGGGATTTGGGAGTTGAAAGATCCTAACCTTCCATCGTCGGAGGACACATGGCAGTCGATCAACATTTCACTGACTCGCTGCTGGAGAAAGTCAAGGGGTGGACTTTTAAGAACCCGTGAAACATGAATTCGCTAAATGTAATCTGGGTCGTTGGATCGAGTCAGGTTGTGGGCCATCAATCTGAAGCATCGACATTTCAGAATTTCGGGAGTCAAAGGTTTGAAGGAGAGAACCATCCCAAAGTCCCGAAATCATGAAGCACGAAGAGAATTTTGATAAGGCCTGTGGTCACCACCGGTGGTCACATGGAGGGGAAGCTCACACCTTGATCTTATTTGCACAGGTGGGGTTTCAACAGAAGGACCTGTGGTTATAAGTAGTGAAGGTTCCAACAGGGAATCAAAGAGTCATTTCAGCTCAAAGGAATTTGAACGATCCTTAGACCAAGAGGTCAAGCGGACCCTGCCAAGGCAGAGGTAGGGGGTCTGCTTCAAAGTGGTATTAGAGCTTGATTTCTCTCAAGCGGAGAAGAAGGATATGAAAAGGACAGTCTGATACCATCAAAGTGGTATCCTAGCGAGAATGTTTGTCTGTATATTTCAGGTGGAAGAGAAGAAGAAGAAGACAGAGTGTTGGTTCTCTGTAAATATTGTTGCAAAGTGTGAAACAAATGGTAGACAGCTAGGTGGGCTAAGCTAGAAGAACCAGTTGCATTCTTGAGGGAAGGATGGCTACTGAAGGTCATGAACGTGGTCAAGGCAAGGACCGCCAGTAGAAAAGAAAGGCTGAGATGGACAAAGAGCTCAGTGAGATAAGAGCATAAATGGATAGGCTTGCATTTAAGATGCAACAGGATGAAAGTATGCAATGGGTGTATGAGTGGCCCATGAAGAAGAAGGTGAAGTGGCCAGTCAAGGAATTGTTGGCCAGACGACAGCAAAAGCTATTGATAAGTTGGCTGAGGTATGTTGAGGGCCTCAAAGACACAGAGGAAGTGGTTCACATCTGTGAGCCAGAAACTGGGAAGAGTCTCAGAAGCTTCCAGGTGGGCAATAATGAAAGTTCATATTGCCAGGTAGGCCATGAGATGGGATTGTTGGAGGATCTCATAGAATACCAGATGGGTAGCACAAAAATCCCAGATTTCTAGGTGGGCAAGGGAGAGGAGATGATACTGTCTGATAGTCTCATGAACTCAGAGGTGAGTTCATATCAGCAAGGAGAGTTGACAGAGAAGGATCAGAGGAGTGTTCTGATCATTAGGGAAATTGAGGTATCCCTACCACATAGCCCAGTCGAGGCGAGAGCTTAGGTTGTCGAGGCAACAATAGAAGAAGGATAGCCAGTAGTGACTTTCAAAGAGGAGGAGAAGGAGAAGATGTTGATGTCTGCCCCAGCAGAAGAAGAGCATGAAGATGAGATGTTCACTCCATGGGAGAAGGAGTTAGAGATGTTGGAGGATTGGTTGAACCAACCAGAGCCAGTAGTTGACTGTCGTGAGGAGATAGTCATGCAGATTTCGGGAGAGGATAATTCAATAGAATTTCTCAGGAATTTCAGACAGGGATCTAGATAGATGATGATTGCAGCAGAAGATGAATCATAATTATAGTATGGGGAGAAGATGGAAATATGCCAGCAAGAGAACTAGCAGAAGCACATCTGTCAGAAGGTGAAGCTGAGCAACAACTTAGTGATGAGACTGCATATTCCAGGGAAATTGCAGTAGAATGTCCAGTTAGCGCCACAGAAGATGAATATAGCAGGGGGTGTCGATATGATCTACCCATTTCTAAGGAAGAAGTGCAGCCAAGAAGACTACAAAGGAGGATCTAGCCAATAAAACAGCTGGATGATCTGAAAATAGAAGGCTGACTTGTTATGCTATGCAAGCACCCTCTACTTCATTAAAAATAAACTTTATAGGACCTTGCTTCATGTGTTAAAATATGCAAGATAAATTATGTGCCAAGTTTATGCTTCTTCTTTTAAATGTTCATGTGTGAGGAAATGTTCTTTTAAATGGTTAAATATGTGCTTTAAATAAAAACATAGCAACATAACTTGCAGCAAATAAACCATCAAACTCACAACAATAACAACATGATAAAGGAGTTCACCCCTCTCCGGGCTACATCTCCTTGAGCCTCCATTAATGGACTTGGCTCTCTAGGATTAATTTGTCAAAAGTTCTTTTACAAGATTTTGCTCAACTCCAATGGAAAAATAGATTGTACCATTGAGATAAAAACACATAAAAACCCCAAAAATGACTAATAAAACTCTGAAAATGGATCATGGCTCATCCGGGCATGACCTCTTCTACATGTGGCTTAAAGCTTCCCTAATATTTCTTGTGGAAAAAACACCTGTAAAAGTCCTCAAAAGCCTCTGAAACCTGTCCTAATGTGTTCAGAGCATGACAATTAGCCAAAAATGAGTATTCAGTCACAGAAAACAAACTTGGACTCACCAAAACATGACCTCAATCAATGAGGGCTTCAAGCTCCTTGGAGCTTCCTGAAACTTCAATGGTTAAAAACCTGCAAAAGAAGTCTTCAAATGGCTGTGAAAACAGTACCAATGGATTCATCACGTCCAAAAACCCCTAGATGGGCTTTTACAACACCTCAATCGGCCAAAAAATGAGAAAGATAGGCCTCCTTCCATTCTCTTCCTTCAAGCTTGCTGTCTCTGGTTCGCCAAAATGCACCTCCTGTACGTTGAATCAAGAACACGCTCCAAATTCGTGCTAAAACCTAGCACATGCTCGCAACCTCATAACGGGCTAAACTGTCAAATCGTTAATGAATTTTTGGCCCCCAACCATCAAGACCATGGTCACAAGGTCCATATGACCTCGCGCGCCTACAAAAGGGGCCAAGACGAATTAACGGTCGGGTGCGTCGGTGGTCCTATGCGCAAACACATGTGACCACGCGCCAAAACTCCATTTGAAAAGCGCCTCCATATAGGGTCATATGGTAATAGCATATAAAACCACGGCTAAAACAAAATGAACACTCCCCGTGCATACAATGGTCACATGGTATAATACAAAGGACTACGGGTTGGGGCTAAGCCCTGGCCCGACCCTCGCGCCAATATACACATTAGTTAATTTTAATATATGTGGATTCATTTATATAACAAGAAACATAATATTGCACGTTGGTCGTTCAGACTTTGTTAAAGATTGGATGGAGGTGGAGGTCATGGGGTCGAGTCCGGTGGACTCCATACCTTTTAACCAAACACCCAAACCAATAGTAGGGTGCCACGTGGCATCCCATGACTGGGCCACGTGGCACCTCATAATTTGCCAAATATCATGCCACATGTCACTAACAGATTCACCCAAAATCTACCAATAAATGAATGCCACATCACCTCTTCCACATCAGCATGTATGGTCAAACCACATCACCTCTGCCATGTCATCGTACAGACATGCCACGTCAGCATCCGTACGGACTATACAGACTGCACAGTCAGCATCCTTTTTTTACCTGTTTGACATTCCGAACAGATTGCGATATCTCTCTCTCCCAACGTTCGTTTCAGATGAAACAAGTTGTGTTGGGTTCACAACGATGAGGCCTACTCTCTCATTCGATTTGAAGCAATTCTGAGAACGTTGATTTTTGAGCTAAAATTTGACCCCTGGTCCAGATTTTGATCATTGGGGAAATTGAGGTATCCCTACCACATAGCCCAGTCGAGGCCAGAGCTTATGTTGCCAAGGAAACAATAGAAGAAGGACAACCAGTAGTGAATTTCAAAGAGGAGGAGAAGGAGAAGATGTTGATGTCTTCCCCAACAGAAGAAGAGCATGCAGATGAGATGTTCACTCCATAGGAGAAGGAGTTAGAGATGTTGGAGGATTGGTTGAACCATCCAGAGCTAGTAGTTGACTGTCGTGAGGAGACAGTCATGCAGATTTCGGGAGAGGATAATTCAATAGAATTTCTCAGGAATTTTAGACAGGGAGCTAGATAGATGATGACTGCAGCAGAAGATGAATCATAATTATAGTATGGGGAGAAGATGGAAATATGCCAGCAAGAGAACTAGCAGAAGCACATCTGTCAGAAGGTGAAGCTGAGAAACAACTCAGTGATGAGACTGCATATTCCAGGGAAATTGCATTTGAATGGCCAGTTAGCGCCATAGGATATGAATATAGCAGGGGGTGTCGATATGATCTACCCATTTCTAAGGAAGAAGTGCAGCCAAGAAGACTGCAAAGGAGGATCCAACCAACAAAACAACTGGAGGAGGAGATAGAAGAAATAAGGAGGCTGATGTTGAGGTTAGTAGCATAATCTGCCAGTGAGGATAAGTTGAGCAACAGGAAGCCTACCATAGCAGTAGGGAAGAAGCAACAACAGTAGAAACAAAGCAGTGGAGCATATGGACAACTCCAAAGAACATTTTGGGATCCAGGTGGATTTCAACAACAAAGATGGGAAGCTCATGAGCAGGAGCTTATGAATTTTTTACAGTAGTGGAGTATGATGCAGGAGCATCGCTCCAACCCAACAATGTGCCAGCTAGCCAGAACATCAAAGCACTCATTCATGGAGAAGAGAGGAACCAAACCTCTCGATTTAAAATTTAAAATTGTAATTAAATGTTTGTAAGGTTGGTAGAGCCAAGCCATGATTTTGCGCAAGCTATAGGTAGAGCCACCTTTAATGGTTGACAGGCTAAGATCTAGATCTGATTCGGACTAGACAACCATTGAATGTAATTCAATGTAATTAATGAGAGTAGGTGAGATGGAGGGAAGAGCTCGAGGAACCCCTTTTGTAAAATTTAGATCTTTGTATTTAGATTCATTAGAACCAGCATGTAGAGAAGAGAAGAGAGGAGAGAGGAGAGACACAATTGCAATCCGAGCTTTTGTAACCTTTGTATAGGCATTCTGAGATTAATACAAACATAGCATTTTTTTCTTGCATATTGTATTGTGTGTGTTTATGAATGTCTTTGATGCTTTTATGTGCATATGTTGTAGATGTATGTTAGTTTCGATCTGCAGGGATAGATAGATTTATCTATCTGTTTGTGAGTTTTTTTATTTCAATATGGGTTCTTTGTGGCTTCATGCAAGGGGTTGCATGATAGAGTACTGAGGACTCTATAAGCCAGTTCAAAGATTGCACATCTGAGTTCTATGGAATTTAGGAAAAGATGTGCCAAGAGGGCACACCAGATGAATCATAGACTCAAGGGAGAAGCCTCAAGGTTGTTGAACACCTTGGAGGTAAGACTGTACAAAGGAAGGCACAGAGGAAAGAAACAGAATTGTTGAGGATTCTGTGAAGCTCTGCCGTGAGGGCATTGAGCGTGTGCAAAGAGTGCATGAGGAAGAACTCTGTTTTGAGTTCAGTGAGAAGATAAGTGTCAAGGAGAGGACACTTACATAATTACTGAATTCTTTGTCAGCTCAGCAAGGTGTGCTTGAGTAGGAGGTTTCCAGGAGGGCATCAAATTCCCCTTTGAAGGGAAATACAAGGGTCGAGTCCCTTATGTATTCAAGAAAGCAAAGCTTAGGAGGAATAGTGCCTCTGGCACACATATTCCCAATAGAAAGGAATAACAGACTGAGACTCTTTGAAGTCCAATCCTTAGACAAATCTCAATAAGGATAGAGTAACACTATACAAGGACCCTACAAGGAGTTGCAGATATTGAGAAAACCCTTCGAGGTTTCAGAGTGAGGAAGATCAAGAGAGATAACATGAAGCTACATGCAGAGTGTAAGTACAGCAGAGCCGAGGTTGAATTCCATTACCAAAGCTCAGGAGGGATAGCATTTACATAACGTAGATGAGACACAAAGGAACAAATCTCGTAGAAGGACAATCGAAGGCCGAGACCTTCGAAGTATCAAAATCTTCCAAGTCTGGGAAGAAAGGTGACAAAGCTCAAGAGGAGGAGCATTGGCAGCCATCAGATCAGCTACAAAAGGAAGATATGGACCATTAAACTTCACATCCAGACAACCAGGAGAGTGTGCAAGGGAAGTAGATCTGAACCGTCAGATCTGGGAGCACGTGGACCAACAGTCATTGGATCCAGAGGAAGGTGCACGAGGGTTAAACCCTTCAATAGTGTACAGAAGAGTGGAATCGTCAAAGTCTCGAAGTCCCAATTATATTGTTACCATCCATCATTGAAGGTGACAGGTGGTAGCATATCCTGGGTGTTCATGGAACCAAACACCGGAAGATTTGCAAGGAGCTGAGGACCAAACTCATGAAAGGAGAAATCGTGAAATCATTTTGGACCATGGGATCTAGGGTGATAGGTGGTGGAGATACACACACATTGAAGGATTGGGCACCAGTAGATCGAAGGTGAAGACATGAGAGAATATCCAATGAGTTGGGAGCTGAAATATCCTAACCATCCATCGTCTGAGGACATGTGGCAGCCGATCATCATTTCATTGACTTGCTACTCGAGAAAGTCAAGGAGCGGAGTTTTAAGAACTCACAAAACATGAATTTGCAACATCTAATCTAGGTCGTTGGATCAATTCGGGTTGTGGGCCGTCGATCTGAAGCATCGACATTTCGACATTTCGGGAGTCGGAGGTTCGAAGGAGAGAACCATCCCAAAGTCCCGAAATCGTGAAGCACGAAGCACCTTTTGATAAGGCCTATGGTCACTGCCAGTGGTCACGTGGAGGGGAAGCTCATGCCTTGTGCTTGTTCGTGTAGGTGGGGTTTCAACAGAAGGACCTGTGGTTATAAGTAGTGAAGGTTGCAGCAGGGAATCAAAGAGCCATTTCGGCTCAAAGGAATTTGAACGATCCTTAGACCAGGAGGTCAAGCGGACCCTGCCAAGGCAGAGGTAGGGCGTTTGCATCACTACTGGAAGAGGTGTTGAGATGGTACATGAAAAGGCGTAGAGATGGTATCGGAATAAGCAGAGAGTAGTGGTACCAGATCACTGCAGAGTACCAGATCAGGCGGAGTATTGGTACCAGATCAGGCAGAGTACTGGATCAGGTGGAGTACTAGATCAAGAGGAGTACCAGATCAAGTGGTTGTTGCAGTACCAGACCATTGGAAGTACTAGATGGATCTACTTAAATAATATTCAAAGTAATTAGGAGCATAAATAATCAACCAATTAATCCAATTTAATCAAAAAATCAAACAAATCATGTTTTAACATAGGTTACCTCTCTATGCACATGGACAAGGTCACAAAGTAGGTTTTTGGAGGAAATGGTCAATCATATACACATATCGTAGGTAAAATAGACTCAAATAGAGGATAATATAGGATAATAGAAGTGTCAAAATAGAGAGTCAACATTTCCCCCATGCTAAAGTAATTGCATGTCCTCATGCAACAATGTCAAAACTGATACTCAAAAATTTGCAAAACTGAACCATCTCCCTTCCTGTGTGAACATCATTTATCTGGATGTATAATATTGAGACCAAAAGCTTCGCTCCTAAGTTTCTTCTTAATCACCCTGGTGTATTGGATCAAACGTAAATATTTGTTGATTTTAGCAGAGACCTCTTCTTGTGCATCATGTAACCTTAGGTTATATTCTTTCAATTGTGCATTCTCTTCCTTAATATGCCTATCCAACAATTGGTACTATGTAACCTCTTGTTTTAGCTTCTCATTCTCTTTTTTTAGTTTCCCAATCTTCACTATCAATTATTGTTTTCTTAGAGAATTGTCAAGATCAGATGTGGTTGTTTGTTCAATCACCTCCTCTCAGGATTCCTTCTCCTTTCATAGACCTCTCAAGGTTTTTGTCACTAACCCCTCGGTCTCACTAATTGTAGCTCCATAGCCACTTTATTTCTCTGGAGAATTCAAAATATCAATAGGATCTTTTGGAAGAGAAGGCACATGTGGAACTGTTATCTGTTTGGCCATGCTCCTGGTGGTTCTTCGTACAGGAAGTGAGGCCTCCTCAGATTTGTTGACAAGGGTGGAAGTCTCTTCAAACAACTTCCTATTCTTTATTTTAATAGTAGTTATAGGCCCAGGGACTTGTTTCTCTTGTACATATTTGATTTTCACCTTGGAGGACTGAAGTGTGGGTTTTGGAGTTTTTCCTTGCTGAACATTCCTTGTTTCCACTCTAGAGGACTAAGGTGTAGGCTCTGAGATTTTTTTATTTTGAGCCTTCCTCATTTTAAGCTTCCACTTACTTCCACTTGTCATCTTAGGAGTCTTCTCCAACTCACTAATCGACGCTTGAGGAAACACAATAGCTACTTCAGTGTTCTTATCCAACTCATTAACCGATTCTTGAGGGAACTCAATAGTTGCCTCGGGGGAATCATGTGAAACTTCCTTTTGACATGTTTTATTCATTTTTCACTTCTCACTTCATGGAAGTTGATTGGTAGGGGTCGAGGATGGACTTGATCCTTTAGATTGGGTAGGCCTCTCCTTCTTATATGTAGTGGGATCCTATAGGATTTGTTCTGCTGGCACACCCTTCCTTTGACACTTTTTATTGCTCTGTATGTTTAGTTCATGGGCCTTTTCCTACTTTCTAACTAGCTCTGGTGACAGTTCAATGGTTTCCTCAATGGCACTATCTGATTGTTCACCTTTCCCATAGTCCTTTCTTTTCTGCCTTTTAGTTTTTGGAATCAGGGTTGGAATTATTTCCTAAGATTGGGAGGTTTTCTTATTTTTGAATGCAATAGGTTCCTCCACAACAAAATTATCCTTATCCAATTCATCAATAGGCTGGGATGAGCTAGGTGTAACAATGGCTTCTTCACCCCCTAACTTCTTCCCTTTGTTTTTATTTTTCTTTCTACTGGACCCCTCACTGTAAACCTTTGTTTCCTATTCTTCTATATATTTAGACACTCCTTCTTGAGAAAAAAATTGTTGAAGTAGTTGTTTCCAACTACTGCCTTGTTTTCTCAAGGCATGGACAACCAATAGTTTCATTAGGCCATGGTGATGGATACTGGTTTTGGGTTTCTTGGAAGCTGATTTAACTCCTCTCACTATTTTATTTAAACTCATCCAGAGGAAGTGGGGAAAATCGATTTGTGGACCTCCTTCAAAATGTGACAAAAGTTTCTAATGGTATAGGAAGGTCACGACATACCTCCCTTTGCAAGTGAGAAATCTCTGCAAACTAATGAGCATCATCCAATATTCTTCCTTGATGAAAATTTGAGGTATGCCCTTAGTCCAATCGGGGTCCTGATTCTCCGACCTTGGAAATTTTTGACAAAGCTTCCTGTCAACAATCACCCCCTTAAAGTATTTTTTTCCAGAGGAAGGTGTTGAGGAAAATATATGAAATTATCTTAATCAAGCATTTTCAGATTCTGCTTGGCTAAATAAAAATAGAATGGAATGTCACCCTAGGTTTATAGCCATCAAAAATAAAACCCTAACTCACAAGTATCAATTACAAGTGCTTAGAATAGTCTTTTTTCACAAATAAAAGCTTACTGGAAAATTCATTTTAATATGATTTCCTAAATATAATAGTTGTTGAAAACAAGTGTAAAGACATAAGTAAGAAACCAAGATGATAATCAAGACATATGAGACATAAATAAATCCTTTATTTCATTCCAATTCACCAAAGAGTCATTCCCTTTACAAAATCTCATATAGAAATTTCGGACCAAAGTCAAACTTAGACATCCCCGATGGAACATACAAAAGGACCTCTGATAGAAAACCAAAACTAAACTCTGAAAGATGGATCAGCTTGCCACAAATTTCTGCTCACTCGACTTTGCACAATAGCCTTTGTCAATCATGAAAAATCATTCACAAACAGACAAGTCTACATAGACTATCAAAGATAGATCAACACCTCTGAAAAACAAGTGTCTGAATGATGTGATTTAGCCCTGAATGTTGTTGTCTACAATAATACCCTTCTATCATAAAAGAGAATTAGGATTGCGGTAAATTAAGTTATGAATGAAAACTAAACTATCTCAACATAAACTCAAAGAGAAAACCTTAGTATGCTTCTCCTTCTATCCTCCTCATGTTCCCCACTTTCCTTTTTCCTTTAAGAAAATTAGAATTGGTTGAAGTAGTTGAACCAACTCATTAGTTAAGTTAACTAAAACTCAACCAACTTTTAGTTAAGGGGGAAAATTCATAAATCATAATAATAGTAGGTGGGACCCCTTGTGACTCCCCTCATCACATTAACATTTGACAATTTAGCTCATTGATGTTTGAAATATTTTCAAAAAATACATTACTCATATATCCAAAAATAAAATATGTTGTCCAAAATTTCTGAAGTCAACTGTCATCAATAATAGATGAAATAAAAAATGCAAAAGCCATATTTCCCACTTTGAGATGCAATATTTCCTTGATTTTTGTTGTCACCCTTTTATTTTTTTGTATTCGCCTTTGGGTGCACTGACCCTTTAGGCCTAATCTCGTTGATCACATGAGAACAATCATCCCTCAAATGCATCTGGGAAGACATGAATTTATCAGAGCCATTGGAGGGCAAGGAGGGGGCAACAGTGGCTTTTCCTTTGTCAAGGGAATGGTGGGCCTCAGTTTTCAATCTTTTTCTAGCATGAGAGGACTGAACTGGTGAGTGCACAACTGCAACTTGGACAATGGGGTTAATAGGCATGGGAATAGGTAGGGACAAATTGAGCTAGCCACGATGTTGGGAGACTGTCGGGTGGACAATCTCTTGCCATTCGTCATTTTCAGGAACCTTAGGTTGCAATGAGACATGAGGGGGCATGGGAATACCAGGGGATTGTGGAGCTTGGAAAGGAGGCCTTTTAGGCCTAGGTTGGATCATTCCTTTCCCAAATCAGTTGAAAAATCTAGCCTGAAACAACTGGCCTAACTCTTGCGAGTCAGCATCAAAGTGTATGGAGAACCTTGGCCTTCTTGGGCCTCTATTCCAATTACCTCTCCCTCAGTTGCCTCTGCCATGGCTACCCCGGCTGAAAAAAATCATGCCTACATGCTTGATGGATTAGAAAATAGTATTTTAAACAACCATACATGATAAATCTTTAAAAATATGAAATAGATTTTGGCTCAACAACATATCAGGCTCATGCAATCCAATCCATAAAAATTGTTTAACTGTCGTTAATGAGTAGGGGGTGAACAAAAGGTACTGGGATATGCGAGGGGCTTGTAATAAACAAAAAAATGATAAAATTAGGGGGAAATAAACATGATTACTTCTCAAATACCACAACAATCAACTATAATGCAACCAAGAATAACACCACTGTAATCCAACGATTTTAAACTGCTTCAATACATAAATTTTCTTGACTGTAATTATGAACAAGGAGTGAAAAATGAATGCAGGTAGGCGAGGGGGTTGTAATTAGTGGAAAGAGAAATAATGGTAGGGAAAGAGAGTGATTATTGTTCATAAAATTAATTAAGTGATTCATAAAACCATTATGTAAAGAAATATACCAACCAAATTACCACGGCAACCCAAAAAAACCACTACTATGCATAATTCAAACAACTATGGCCATTAACTTGCTCATTGTTTGAAATCAAATACTTAACACAATGTCATCAAACAAGACAATATGCATTCCACAACAATCTGTAGAGGAGTTTTGTTCCTCTTATTTATCCATTCAACATCTTATAACAATTCAGAAATGCATAAACAATAAACTATTTCCACTATGTTCAGCATCAAAATCAACCACTGCCCACAAATTATTCCAATCATCAAATGCAAACTCAAATGTCGTGCTCGATTTTTTCTTTTAATAATTTATTAATTGAATTGCAATGAAGTTATATTGTCACAACACCAGTGCCTATCACTATTAAAAATCATGGTATCCATTTAACATACATAGTGGACAGTTGACACCACAATTCATATTCAATATTGCAAGATCCTGACTTGCCATTTAAACACACAAACAACAATCACCACTCCAACTCACACTACGTTGTACAAAACACAAAACCATTCGACCAATGCAAGTGTATTTCTATGAATGTACAAGTTCAATTTCTTTGTCTCTAAACATTCAAAATGTTGGGCTATCCATCCAATACAATGAGGCATCAACAACAAGCCCGATTTTACAACAGAAATCGATCAAATTGCAACAAAGCCATGTTCAAAAACCCGTGACCTTCTCTAATGGAGAAATCAATTAATATCGATAACAAACATAGTGTATAACCATGCCATAATTTCCACGATTGCAACATTCCCATTTGAAAATTCTAAAACACACAACCAAAATATTATTAAATCAACCTATCGTGTCGAGCTATCAATCCAACAGAAGGAGGCAGCAATAGTATTGCTCAAATCACTCAAACTGTAACCAAAACCATACTGTGTAAGACTTGTGCCCATCCTTGACAATGCAATCGAATAACCATACATATACAGTGGATGGAAATTCCATAAACACCATTATTGCAATAATCATTAGGCCATTAAAAACACATAGTTACAGTAATCATTGATTCATGCTATAGGAATTCCACTCATACCAATGCATCAAGCATGAAGCATCATTGTGCATTAATCAATTAAAAATAGTGTCGGGTTATCAATTCAATAAACACAAGGACAACAACTGTGTATTTGATTTAAAAACTCATTCTAATTATCCATGCTGAGCTTATCCATCCAATTATAATAAAAATGCAGTGACTAGATACCAAAACCAACACCTTTGTAATATAATCAATGGGTGAGCCAGTGATCCACTCTATCGACAACACACCACCAATCCATAACTACCAACAATACACTCGACAGGCCACAATGGTCTCCTCTATCAACAGATGGACTTAAGGAAGCAAGGGTTTTCTCTATGGACTAACATAGGGAGGCTAGAGTCGACTCTTCTTGATGGTGAAAACCTCTGAGACCAACTGTGCACACACAAGAAATACCATAATTGACTTCATGGAAAGGGTGACAAATCTTGTGACAGGAGAAGCTATGAATAGAGGAGCAAGGCTCCATTTGGGCCTTGTAATGATACTTAGCACATGCAGGGTATAACCCTCGTGGCTCCCCCAGCCAACCAACTAACAATGTTGAGATGAAGTAGAGCCGAGAAGAAGCGATATAACCCACTGCATGACCAATATTAGCATGAACAACCAAATTCCCAGGTGAATAATGTGCAGTGACACCAGGCATTTCAAACCCATTAATTCCCATAAACCCAAGGCTAGGTATGGGATACGAATACAAGAAGACATCCAACCATTCTATACCAACGAAACCCTCCAACTGAAACCCAGTAAGGATGACAGAGAGCCTCTATGGCTGCTAACACTCAGGACGACCAATAACATTGTGACTCCAAATATTATTGTAGTGAAAGCCACCAATGACTCATTCCAAAAATCACAATTTTACACAGTTTCCATACTTAAGGAAAGTGCAAACCCATAAATCTGAGCCAATATCTATTTCATAACCAGAGAAGACTCATGGACGGAAAAAAAATACATACTTGTAATCAAAAGCACCTTAAAATGCGAGTTGGTCAAGCAGTTCTCCCTCTGCTATAAATTCAGATCATAACCATAGCAACACAATTGAACAATAGCCTGATTAGGGTGGTGTCCAATGAAGGATTAAGGGTGACGTGCAGCAAATGCGCGTCGCCTACATCCCCATTCCATTAGTTCCTTAGTTCACGTCAGAAAGCCTCTCATTAACTCAATTAAACCATGCATTGGAATTAGCAGCTAGCACTTGTCAAATGCGCCACCCACATCATATCTTTCCAAACTATACCATATGCATATCAACTATATAGCTCAATAAACTCTCATAGTTATTAATATTGCTAGCTAAGATTAACAACAATCATTCTAATTTCCATGCATGTAGTGTAGTATAATATAGCCTCTTCCTTTTTCATTTTGTTTATCTTGCTTTTGCCTTTTTTCAATTGTTCTTATGTATTGTTACTAACATGTCCATTGTGCAGGTGTCAAAGTAACGAATCCAAGAATAGATAGCAATGGTAGCAATGAAAAACATAGGTCATTGTAACATGAGATTAGAGCTTAGAACATAACATGTTTTACCCATCATCTTCTAGTCACAATTAGAACCAACACATAACAAGACTTATTCATATGCCAATCAAACCAAGATTTCATCAACCATGTAAGCAGTGTCAAACAACAGCAAAACCATTAAATGAGAACCATAGTTGATCTCCAATATACAAGGGGGTCCCACCTACTAGTATTATTTATCATGTTAGCTTATAATAATAGGCTTTAGCAATACTTTGCAGGCTAAACTTCGTTTCTATTTTAATCGTCAACAAACTGGCGACTCCACAGGGAAATTTGTTTTCAACATATTTGAAACTCACAACTCATGGTTTCTGATTCAGATTATTTTTGGCACGAAATGAGAGTGGAGATATAATAAAGAAATGCACAAATATATCAAAGATATTCAATAATATAATAGAAATGTATCAGAGATGCAACCATAAACACAGATATACATTAATACACGATTTCTATTAATCAAAGAAATGTACAGAGACTGTAAAAATACAGAG
>SNQJ01S0009071.1:171547-192420 GCA_010110895.2 Picea sitchensis
ATTGACGCCCAATTAAGAAATGTTTTCCTATTTACATCACACATTGCATCTATTATACATTCACAATATAACTTGAATTGGTATACATGTATCAAACTTGCCCATTTAATTTTCATGTTTAACAAATCAAATAACTATCTTTTCCATGAGCATATATCATGTAACATACAAATAGGCCTAGAGGTACACATCTCAATGTCTAACAAGTCTAACTGACTCCAAACCAATGCTAAACTTTGAATTATCAAGATTAGTAAACAACAATGTTCTAACTACCCAAGGTCAAAATACGGGACATTACATTATGGCATAGTTATCCATTGTGTTTGTTATTGATATTAATTGATTTCTCCATTAGAGAAGGTCACAGGTTTTTGAACATGGATTTGTTGCAATTTGATCAATTTTTTTTGTAAAATCGATCATGTTGTTGATGCCTTGTTGTATTGGATGGATAGCCCAAGATTTTGAATGCTTAGAGACAAATAAATTGGACGTGTACATTCACAGAAATATACTTGCATTGGCTGAATGGTTTTTTGTTTTCTACAACGTAGCATGAGTTGGAGTGGTGATTGTTCTCTGTGTGTTTAAATGGAAAGTCAGGATCTTGCAGTATTGAATATGAATTGTGGTTTCAATTGTCCACTATGTATGTTAAAGGGATACCATGTTTTTTAGTAGTGATAGGTACTAGTGTTGAGACAGTATAACTTCATTGCAATTCAATTATTAAATGATTAAAAGAAAAAATCGAGAGCGACATTGAGTTTACATTTGATGATTGGAATAATTCGTGGGCAGTGGTTGATTTTGATGCTGAATAGAGTGGAAATCATTTATTGTTTATGCATTTGGGAATTGCTATAAGATGTTGAATGGATAAATAAGAGGAACAAAACTCCTCTACAGATTTTTCTGGATTGCATATTGTCTTGTTTGATGACATTGTGTTAAGTATTTGATTTCAAACAGTGAGCAAGTTAATGCCCAGAGTTGTTTGAATTATGCATAATAGTGGTTTTTTTGGGTCACAGTGGTAATTTGGTTGGTAGATTTCTTTACAGAATGGTTTTATGGATCACTTGATTAATTTTATGAACAATAATCACTCTCTTTCCATACCATTATTTCTCTTTTCACTAATTACAACCCCCTTGCCTTCCCACATTCATTTTTCACTCCCTATTTTAAAATTAATTACAGTCAAGAATTTTTTTGTATTGAAGCATTTTAAAGTCATTGGATTACAGTGGTGTTCTTTTTGGTCGCATTAGAGTTGATTGTTGTGGTATTTGAGCAGTAACCGTGTTTCTTTCCCCCTCATTTTATCATTTTTTCACTTATTACAAGCCCCTTGCATATCCCAGGACCTTTTTTTCACCCCCTGCTCATTGACAACAGTTAAACAATTTTTATGGATTGGATTGCATGAGCCTGATATGTTGTTAAGCCAAAATATATTTCATATTTATAAAGAGTTATCATGTATGGTTGTTTAAACTACTATTTTCTAATCCATCAGGCATGTAGGAATGAGTTTTTTCAGTCAAGGTAGCCATGGCAGAGGCAACCGAGGGAGAGGTAATTGGAACAGAATCCCAAGAAGGCCAAGGTTCTCCATACACTTTGATGTTGACTCGCAAGAGTTAGGCCAGTTGTTTCATGCCATATTTTTCAATTGGATTGGGAAAGGAATGGTCCAACCTAGGCCTGAAAGGCCTCCTTTCCAAGCTCCACAAGCCCCTGGTATTCTCGTGCCCCCTTATGTTGCATTGCAACCTGAGCTTCCTGAAAATGACAGATGGCAAGCAATTGTCCACCCAACAGTCTCCCAACATCGTGGCTGGCCCAATTTGTCCCTACTTGCTCCCCTGCCTATTAACCCATTGTCCAAGCTGCACCTGTGCACTCACCATTTTAGTCCTCTCATGCTAGAAAAAGGTTGAAAATTGAGGCCCACCATGCCCTTGACAAAGGAAAATCCATTGCTAGCCCCTCCTCACCCTCCAATGGCTCTAATAAATGTGTGTCTTCCAGGATGCATTTGAGGGATGATTGTTCTCACATGATCATCGAGATTAGGCCTAAAGGCTCAGCACAGCCAAAGGCGAATACAAAAAACTCAAAGGGTGACAACATCAATCAAGGAAAGATTGCATCTTAGAGTGGGAAATATGGCTTTTGAGTTATTTTTTATTTTATTTATTGTTGATGAGAGTTGACTTCATAAATTTTGGACAACATATTTTATTTTTTGATATATGAGTAATGTATTTTTGGAAAATATTTCAAATATCAATGAGCTAAATTGTCAAATGTTAATGTGATGAGGGGAGTCACAACGAGGGGTGTTTTTCTTAACTAACTAGTTATGTTATTATTGTTATGAGCTAAAGGGAGTCACAAGGGGTCCCACCTACTAGTTATTATTTATTTAAAACCCTTATTATGATTTATGACTTTTCCCCCCTTAACTAAAAGTTGGTTGATTTATAGTTAACTTAACTAATGAGTTGGTTCAACTAATTCAACCAATTCTAATTTTCTTAAAGGAAAAAGGAAAGGGAGGAAAAGGAGGAGGATAGAAGGAGAAGCATACTAAGGTTTGCTCTTTGAGTTTATGTTGAGATAGTTCAGTTTTCATTCATTCCTTAATTTATCGCAAGCATAATTATATTTTATGATAGCAGGTTATTATTGTAGACAACAACATTAAGGGCTGAATCACATCATTCAGACACTTGTTTTTCAGATGTGTTGATCTATCTTTGATAGTATGTGTAGACTTGTCTGTTTGTGAATTAGTTTTCATGACTGACAAAGGATATTGTGTAGAGTCGAGTGGGCAGTAATCTGTGGCAAGTTGAGCTAACTTTTAGAATTCAGTTTTGTTTTTCTGTCAGAGGTCCTTTTGTATGTTGCATTAGGGATGTCTAAGTTTGACTTTGGTCCAAAATTTCTGTATGAGATTTTGTAAAGGGGATGACTCTTTGGTGATTTGGAATGAAATAAAGGATTGCTTTATGTCTCATTTGTCTTGATTATCATCTTGGTGTCTTAATTCTGTCTTTATACTTGTTTTCAACAACTATTATATTCAGAAAATCATATTAAAATGAATTTTCCAGCAAGCTTTTACTTGTGAAAAACACTAGCCTAAGAACTTGTAATTGATACTTGTGAGTTAGGGTTTTATTTTTGATGGCTATAAACCTAGGGTGACATTCCCATCTATTTTTTTTTAGCCAAGAAAAATCTGAAAATTCTTGTGTAAGATCATTTCATATTTTTTCCTCAACATTTATTTGGCGACCATACTGGGGAGATCTTCGATATCTCTCTGGTTAATTTTTATATTTGATTTTCATCAATACATCTATTTTTCTGATATTGATTCTTTGATTGTTTTATTTCTTAATGACTGTGCCCATTGCAAGGAAGCCCAATATTGAGTCCGGTCTTCAAGATCAGACCAACATTGCTTTGAACTTGTTTAACACCATTTTAGACACTGCCAATACCCGTGTTGAGCTTAACCATTCTTGGGTAGCAATTGAACAAGATATTAGTGCTCAAGAACGATTGGAAGCTAGATGTAGAAAACCTAGAAATCAATAGTGACCTTATTGTTTCTTCATTTTTGGCCTTCTTTCATGTCCTTAGACTCTCGTGCTTCTAGAAGAAGAAGACGCTTATCCCCTGAAATCAATCCTATTGTTGAAATAGGAAAAAGGAACGTTGTGTTATCTTCCCAACAAAGTTCTCTAAGGAGAACTTTGTCTGATTCATCCAGTTCATCTTTCTTTCCCTCCTCTATCATCCATAAGATGGCATCTAGTGGTGGCTCTGGTGGTACGGGAGGTGCTTCCTCCTCTCAGGCTTCATATTCGTCAGTGATTGGTATCTTATATAGCCACCATACCCCTGTTCAATCTACCACAAATCCCACCAAATTCATTAAAAATTATGGGTTTTTTCAGTTTGAAGAAGACGCCACAACCACGCCATGGCATGTATCATCTCCTCTTAACTTAGCACCTACTACTCGTCCACTCCTTAAGTTCAAGGAGCATCTTCCTAAGTTTTTGGGAAATAACACTGTCACTACAAATGAACACCTGGTGGCATTTTATAATGCTTGTCATAACATATGGGATAATTACAATGATACTTGCATGTGCTTATTTGTAAATTCATTGGAAGGAAAGGTTGCGGTCGACTTCTTTGACCTTCCTCCTAAGATTTTGTCTACTTGGGAGGAGTTAACCTATTGGTTCAAATCCACTTATGGGCAATCTAAAAGACCAACCAAGAAGTTGCAAGAGTATAATAATGTTACCTATAAGGAGGGTGAGACCATCAAGTCTTTCAATTTGCATTTCACCAAGTTATACAATCAAATCCCCGAACTCATCCACCCTGAGAACCAAGCCACTTTCATGCATTACTACAATGCATTTACTTCCCCCTACCATCACAGGCTTGAGAAAAATGCCATTGATAATCTTGGTTCCGCTCTGCATACTTGTTCAGAGTATGAGGAACATCTTGAAAGAACAGGTCTTCCCCAGGGAGAATCGGTTAGACATACATACATGTCCGCCCTTTTACAACTAGTACAAGACATGAACAATCATATTATAGAGTTTGATATAAAGGAGACTACCTCACCTCTCACCCCTGGAGCTTCATCCTCTTTCGTGCCCCCACTTAGAAATCCAATTGATAACAATTTTCAGCCTAAGGCCATCTTGCCTCGAAGCTGGTGTAACTTCTGTGAGGAACACCATAAGGAAACCACATGTGAGGTAAGGAAGAGTGATAGAGATAAGATATTTGGTAAAATAACAGAATCTACTATCATTGTCCTAGATTTTGCAGAGCCAGAAGATGTCATGGTCATCAATACTAGGAACAAGGCTTATGTTCCCAAGGGAAAATTTGACCCTCCCCGCAACTCATCTAGCCCAGGCTCATCCTCACCCACTGCTACTGTTCAGGTTAGTAAATTTCTTGATAGTCAAGGAATAACTTCCCCTCTCCCCTCTTCCAAATACAATATCTTGAATCAGTTGGCCAACATCAAAGAAGATGCAACCCTTCTAGACATGGTTGTCATCCCTGAACAACAGATGCATCTAAAACAATTCATGGAAGGAAAATCTTCCGTTGTAGCCAATATTTCTGAAGATGTAAATGAAGAGGATTCTTATGTAAATAAAGTAGTTGTACATAACTTTAGATACCCTATAAAAAATCCCCCTTTTTATATTTATGTAAAGATTATAGATAAGATTGCCCATTGTTGCCTCATTGATGGTAGTTCGGGCCCAAGTGTGATGTCAAAGATTATTATGGAAGAGCTAGGCTTGTATTGTACAAAATAAAATGCCAAAAGCATTCTCTCCTATAATAGACTACAACAAACAACCATAGGCGAGATTAAGGATGTGACCTTAGTTTTATGTGCTCATCCTTAAATAAGGACAACCCTCAACATTCAGGTAATTAATATGCCTATAAGAAATTACTCAATTATCTTGGGAAGAGATTGGAACGCCTTAATAGGTGGTTACCTCTCACTCAATAGGACACATTTATCCATACCTTGGAATGGTAAGAACATTATAGTCCTTAGAGAGGGAAGGATTTCACCCTACATAGAGAGTGTTCCTCAATCTAGTGTAAACTATATTTAAGAGGACCTAGGAGTGTATTCCATCTTCATAGACGAGGATAATATTCCTTTGGAATGAATCAATTTAGACGATGATATGTGGCATATGCACTTTAATGGTTCACGTTCTAATGAAGGTAATGGGGTTGGCATTATCTTGGTTTCCCCTATAGGGAGAATTCATAATTTTTCTTACAGGTTGGAGTTTTCTTGCTCAAACAATGTCACTGAATTCAAAACTTTATTATTAGGCATTGAAAGCACCCTTAATCTTGGTTGTGTTCACCTTTTAGGTTTTGGATATTATGAGCTTGTTGTGGGCCTGATACGTAAGGTATGCTCTCCTAGCAATGAGCTGATGGGATGATACACCCAAACTGTTTGGGCACTTATAGCGAAACTTTTATCTTTCAACATCACTCATGTTAAGAGGGAGTTGAATTCAATAGCTTATCGGTTAGCTGTCTTTGCAGCTTCTTCTAATTAGCAACCTTTGCCTCATAGGCCTGATTGTTCTTTTCAATCTCTATATCATCCACATATCCCAGACAATGTAGAATATTGGCAGGCTTTCCCTAATGATGAGAGAATTCATTCATTCATTCGAGATGAACCTCTTAAGCGCAAGGAAATGACATACATAGAAGACGAAAAGATTCCTAAGAGATTGATTCCTCTGGAGAGTTTGTTTTCATTGAGTGATGTAGGAAATAAAGAGAAAATGAGAGAAGGAGAGTCAAGAAAGAAGGTGGATGAAACCATATCCATGAACATTAGGGCACTTGAATTTTCAAAGAGTGTTAAAATAAGTGTCCAATGTTCTGATAAAGAAGAAATGAGGTCTGCCAAGCTACTTGGTATATTTCAAAATGTTTCTGCTTGGTCTTATGAGGATCTTCGTGGTTTTGATCCTAGTCTTATTCAACATACTATGAAACTAGATAGGAAAAAACAAAGACTTATTAACTCTGCACTTAATGCAACTGTTCAAAGGGAGTTGGGAAATTTCTTAAAGGCTGGGATCATTTTCCTAGTCCACTCTGAATGGATTTCAAATTGGGTGCTTGTTTCAAAGACCGTTGATCATATTAGAACCTACTTTAGTTTTAACACTTTCATTCAAGCTATTATGAGAAATCCTTTTCCTCCCCTCAATATAGGAATGATTCTGCAACAGGTTGTAGAGTCACAGTTAAGGCCCTTACTTGATGAAATTTTGAGTTACAATAAAATCAAGGTAAAAGGGGCAGTTGTTCACAAAACCACTTTCATCACTAATTGTGGTACTATGTCTTATAAATTCCCGCCTTCAGGCTTACTTGATGCAAGTACCACTTTTAAAAAACCTATCCACATTACTCTTGATGAATTGATCAGCATCCACATCTACCTTGATGATCTAATCATATGCGTTAAAAGGATAATAATTACCTCGGAGTTCCAAGTGTTAATTTTGGGTCCTTTCAAAATTGATTTTGTCTTGGATACTAACTCTTGCATTCTATAGGATTTACTGAAGCAACTATTTTCCTACAACACTAATGATTCTCGCTTTAAACATTACGAGGGACCAACGTGAAAAGTTCTAGTGATGTTTGGATTTTCTATACACTAGTGGCATAGCTCTATTTTCCTTTTTGTGCTTTTTCTTTTCTGCCTTGCAGTAGTCTGATTTTTGTTTTCTATTTTAATTTTTCCTACTTCTTTTACGTCCTATCATTGATTTCTGCTGGTTGATTTTTGCAAATTTAATTCTGTCATGATTTTATTGCTTACTATCTTCTAGTTTATTTTGGTCAAAATAGGATGATTGGATCATTTCTGCCATAGTGACACTCTTGCAAAGCATTGTTAGTCAATAAAAATCAATCTTACACAACTATTGCGATGTTTTCCCTAAATCATACTTGAATTTTCTATCTTCTTTCACTGTTGTTTTATAAAGAGAACTGGTTATCTCCCGCTTCTTCTTGCCATTTCTTCATCCATTGAGATTTTTAAGAACAAGTCCAACAATTTTCTCCTTGAAGTGAAGAGAATAGTCTAGTTGAATGATTATCCATACAATGGTAAAACCCCTCATACTTAACACTTTTCATGAGTTATTCCCAAATTCCTGGTCATTTTTCCATTAAATCTGCTCACTTCCCCCTGTTGCATAATATTCCTGGTTATATATCCTTGATCTATTGCTCTTGGTCTATGAAATTGATCCATGTGGATATCGGTGGCCACCCACCTTTTCCAACTGGCTCAAAATATTTTTTTGGCAATTTTGGAAATTTACTATTTTTAGCACTTTTTAACTTTTGGGGCCATTTTGAGGCCCTAAACGATGTTTTTTGGGAAAAAAAGTTTGCAATATGGAATTTCTTTCGATATTTCACCTAAAATGAATCTCCTCGATGATACCTTTCCAACAAGCTATCATATGCCTAAAATGGAGATCGTATGCAAAAGTTACAACCTCGGGAAGTTGATGCACTAACTTACCCAAACAGGGCCCACATGACTTTTGACGCTTCATCTCCCAGGGTTAGGTTTTTGGATGTCTAGGAATTTTGGCATTCTTGTTTATTGTAAAAAGGCCTTCAAATCCTCATTGTAATCATCTTATTGTGAATGCGATTAACGGTCACATCTCTTCTTAGAGATAAGTTGCCACCATTCTAGCGAGTCTTTCACTCTGTATTTTTACAGTCTCTGTACATTTCTTTGATTAATAGAAATCGTGTATTAATGTATATCTGTGTTTATGGTTGCATCTCTGATACATTTCTATTATATTATTGAATATCTTTGATATATTTGTGCATTTCTTTATTATATCTCCACTCTCATTTCGTGCCAAAAATAATCTGAATCAGAAACCATGAGTTGTGAGTTTCAAATATGTTGAAAACAAATTTCCCTGTGGAGTCGCCAGTTTGTTGACGATTAAAATAGAAACGAAGTTTAGCCTGCAAAGTATTGCTAAAGCCTATTATTATAAGCTAACATGATAAATAATACTAGTAGGTGGGACCCCCTTGTATATTGGAGATCAACTATGGTTCTCATTTAATGGTTTTGCTGTTGTTTGACACTGCTTACATGGTTGATGAAATCTTGGTTTGATTGGCATATGAATAAGTCTTGTTATGTGTTGGTTCTAATTGTGACTAGAAGATGATGGGTAAAACATGTTATGTTCTAAGCTCTAATCTCATGTTACAATGACCTATGTTTTTCATTGCTACCATTGCTATCTATTCTTGGATTCGTTACTTTGACACCTGCACAATGGACATGTTAGTAACAATACATAAGAACAATTGAAAAAAGGCAAAAGCAAGATAAACAAAATGAAAAAGGAAGAGGCTATATTATACTACACTACATGCATGGAAATTAGAATGATTGTTGTTAATCTTAGCTAGCAATATTAATAACTATGAGAGTTTATTGAGCTATATAGTTGATATGCATATGGTATAGTTTGGAAAGATATGATGTGGGTGGCGCATTTGACAAGTGCTAGCTGCTAATTCCAATGCATGGTTTAATTGAGTTAATGAGAGGCTTTCTGACGTGAACTAAGGAACTAATGGAATGGGGATGTAGGCGACGCGCATTTGCTGCACGTCACCCTTAATCCTTCATTGGACACCACCCTAATCAGGCTATTGTTCAATTGTGTTGCTATGGTTATGATCTGAATTTATAGCAGAGGGAGAACTGCTTGACCAACTCGCATTTTAAGGTGCTTTTGATTACAAGTATGTATTTTTTTTCCGTCCATGAGTCTTCTCTGGTTATGAAATAGATATTGGCTCAGATTTATGGGTTTGCACTTTCCTTAAGTATGGAAACTGTGTAAAATTGTGATTTTTGGAATGAGTCATTGGTGGCTTTCACTACAATAATATTTGGAGTCACAATGTTATTGGTCGTCCTGAGTGTTAGCAGCCATAGAGGCTCTCTGTCATCCTTACTGGGTTTCAGTTGGAGGGTTTCGTTGGTATAGAATGGTTGGATGTCTTCTTGTATTCGTATCCCATACCTAGCCTTGGGTTTATGGGAATTAATGGGTTTGAAATGCCTGGTGTCACTGCACATTATTCACCTGGGAATTTGGTTGTTCATGCTAATATTGGTCATGCAGTGGGTTATATCGCTTCTTCTCGGCTCTACTTCATCTCAACATTGTTAGTTGGTTGGCTGGGGGAGCCACGAGGGTTATACCCTGCATGTGCTAAGTATCATTACAAGGCCCAAATGGAGCCTTGCTCCTCTATTCATAGCTTCTCCTGTCACAAGATTTGTCACCCTTTCCATGAAGTCAATTATGGTATTTCTTGTGTGTGCACAGTTGGTCTCAGAGGTTTTCACCATCAAGAAGAGTCGACTCTAGCCTCCCTATGTTAGTCCATAGAGAAAACCCTTGCTTCCTTAAGTCCATCTGTTGATAGAGGAGACCATTGTGGCCTGTCGAGTGTATTGTTGGTAGTTATGGATTGGTGGTGTGTTGTCGATAGAGTGGATCACTGGCTCACCCATTGATTATATTACAAAGGTGTTGGTTTTGGTATCTAGTCACTGCATTTTTATTATAATTGGATGGATAAGCTCAGCATGGATAATTAGAATGAGTTTTTAAATCAAATACACAGTTGTTGTCCTTGTGTTTATTGAATTGATAACCCGACACTATTTTTAATTGATTAATGCACAATGATGCTTCATGCTTGATGCATTGGTATGAGTGGAATTCCTATAGCATGAATCAATGATTACTGTAACTATGTGTTTTTAATGGCCTAATGATTATTGCAATAATGGTGTTTATGGAATTTCCATCCACTGTATATGTATGGTTATTCGATTGCATTGTCAAGGATGGGCACAAGTCTTACACAGTATGGTTTTGGTTACAGTTTGAGTGATTTGAGCAATACTATTGCTGCCTCCTTCTGTTGGATTGATAGCTCGACACGATAGGTTGATTTAATAATATTTTGGTTGTGTGTTTTAGAATTTTCAAATGGGAATGTTGCAATCGTGGAAATTATGGCATGGTTATACACTATGTTTGTTATCGATATTAATTGATTTCTCCATTAGAGAAGGTCACGGGTTTTTGAACATGGCTTTGTTGCAATTTGATCGATTTCTGTTGTAAAATCGGGCTTGTTGTTGATGCCTCATTGTATTGGATGGATAGCCCAACATTTTGAATGTTTAGAGACAAAGAAATTGAACTTGTACATTCATAGAAATACACTTGCATTGGTCGAATGGTTTTGTGTTTTGTACAACGTAGTGTGAGTTGGAGTGGTGATTGTTGTTTGTGTGTTTAAATGGCAAGTCAGGATCTTGCAATATTGAATATGAATTGTGGTGTCAACTGTCCACTATGTATGTTAAATGGATACCATGATTTTTAATAGTGATAGGCACTGGTGTTGTGACAATATAACTTCATTGCAATTCAATTAATAAATTATTAAAAGAAAAAATCGAGCACGACATTTGAGTTTGCATTTGATGATTGGAATAATTTGTGGGCAGTGGTTGATTTTGATGCTGAACATAGTGGAAATAGTTTATTGTTTATGCATTTCTGAATTGTTATAAGATGTTGAATGGATAAATAAGAGGAACAAAACTCCTCTACAGATTGTTGTGGAATGCATATTGTCTTGTTTGATGACATTGTGTTAAGTATTTGATTTCAAACAATGAGCAAGTTAATGGCCATAGTTGTTTGAATTATGCATAGTAGTGGTTTTTTTGGGTTGCCGTGGTAATTTGGTTGGTATATTTCTTTACATAATGGTTTTATGAATCACTTAATTAATTTTATGAACAATAATCACTCTCTTTCCCTACCATTATTTCTCTTTCCACTAATTACAACCCCCTCGCCTACCTGCATTCATTTTTCACTCCTTGTTCATAATTACAGTCAAGAAAATTTATGTATTGAAGCAGTTTAAAATCGTTGGATTACAGTGGTGTTATTCTTGGTTGCATTATAGTTGATTGTTGTGGTATTTGAGAAGTAATCATGTTTATTTCCCCCTAATTTTATCATTTTTTTGTTTATTACAAGCCCCTCGCATATCCCAGTACCTTTTGTTCACCCCCTACTCATTAACGACAGTTAAACAATTTTTATGGATTGGATTGCATGAGCCTGATATGTTGTTGAGCCAAAATCTATTTCATATTTTTAAAGATTTATCATGTATGGTTGTTTAAAATACTATTTTCTAATCCATCAAGCATGTAGGCATGATTTTTTTCAGCCGGGGTAGCCATGGCAGAGGCAACTGAGGGAGAGGTAATTGGAATAGAGGCCCAAGAAGGCCAAGGTTCTCCATACACTTTGATGCTGACTCGCAAGAGTTAGGCCAGTTGTTTCAGGCTAGATTTTTCAACTGATTTGGGAAAGGAATGATCCAACCTAGGCCTAAAAGGCCTCCTTTCCAAGCTCCACAATCCCCTGGTATTCCCATGCCCCCTCATGTCTCATTGCAACCTAAGGTTCCTGAAAATGACGAATGGCAAGAGATTGTCCACCCGACAGTCTCCCAACATCGTGGCTAGCTCAATTTGTCCCTACCTATTCCCATGCCTATTAACCCCATTGTCCAAGTTGCAGTTGTGCACTCACCAGTTCAGTCCTCTCATGCTAGAAAAAGATTGAAAACTGAGGCCCACCATTCCCTTGACAAAGGAAAAGCCACTGTTGCCCCCTCCTTGCCCTCCAATGGCTCTGATAAATTCATGTCTTCCCAGATGCATTTGAGGGATGATTGTTCTCATGTGATCAACGAGATTAGGCCTAAAGGGTCAGTGCACCCAAAGGCGAATACAAAAAAATAAAAGGGTGACAACAAAAATCAAGGAAATATTGCATCTCAAAGTGGGAAATATGGCTTTTGCATTTTTTATTTCATCTATTATTGATGACAGTTGACTTCAGAAATTTTGGACAACATATTTTATTTTTGGATATATGAGTAATGTATTTTTTGAAAATATTTCAAACATCAATGAGCTAAATTGTCAAATGTTAATGTGATGAGGGGAGTCACAAGGGGTCCCACCTACTATTATTATGATTTATGAATTTTCCCCCTTAACTAAAAGTTGGTTGAGTTTTAGTTAACTTAACTAATGAGTTGGTTCAACTACTTCAACCAATTCTAATTTTCTTAAAGGAAAAAGGAAAGTGGGGAACATGAGGAGGATAGAAGGAGAAGCATACTAAGGTTTTCTCTTTGAGTTTATGTTGAGATAGTTTAGTTTTCATTCATAACTTAATTTACCGCAATCCTAATTCTCTTTTATGATAGAAGGGTATTATTGTAGACAACAACATTCAGGGCTAAATCACATCATTCAGACACTTGTTTTTCAGAGGTGTTGATCTATCTTTGATAGTCTATGTAGACTTGTCTGTTTGTGAATGATTTTTCATGATTGACAAAGGCTATTGTGCAAAGTCGAGTGAGCAGAAATTTGTGGCAAGCTGATCCATCTTTCAGAGTTTAGTTTTGGTTTTCTATCAGAGGTCCTTTTGTATGTTCCATCGGGGATGTCTAAGTTTGACTTTGGTCCGAAATTTCTATATGAGATTTTGTAAAGGGAATGACTCTTTGGTGAATTGGAATGAAATAAAGGATTTATTTATGTCTCATATGTCTTGATTATCATCTTGGTTTCTTACTTATGTCTTTACACTTGTTTTCAACAACTATTATATTTAGGAAATCATATTAAAATGAATTTTCCAGTAAGCTTTTATTTGTGAAAAAAGACTATTCTAAGCACTTGTAATTGATACTTGTGAGTTAGGGTTTTATTTTTGATGGCTATAAACCTAGGGTGACATTCCATTCTATTTTTATTTAGCCAAGCAGAATCTGAAAATGCTTGATTAAGATAATTTCATATATTTTCCTCAACACCTTCCTCTGGAAAAAAATACTTTAAGGGGGTGATTGTTGACAGGAAGCTTTGTCAAAAATTTCCAAGGTCGGAGAATCAGGACCCCGATTGGACTAAGGGCATACCTCAAATTTTCATCAAGGAAGAATATTGGATGATGCTCATTAGTTTGCAGAGATTTCTCACTTGCAAAGGGAGGTATGTCGTGACCTTCCTATACCATTAGAAACTTTTGTCACATTTTGAAGGAGGTCCACAAATCGATTTTCCCCACTTCCTCTGGATGAGTTTAAATAAAATAGTGAGAGGAGTTAAATCAGCTTCCAAGAAACCCAAAACCAGTATCCATCACCATGGCCTAATGAAACTATTGGTTGTCCATGCCTTGAGAAAACAAGGCAGTAGTTGGAAACAACTACTTCAACAATTTTTTTCTCAAGAAGGAGTGTCTAAATATATAGAAGAATAGGAAACAAAGGTTTACAGTGAGGGGTCCAGTAGAAAGAAAAATAAAAACAAAGGGAAGAAGTTAGGGGGTGAAGAAGCCATTGTTACACCTAGCTCATCCCAGCCTATTGATGAATTGGATAAGGATAATTTTGTTGTGGAGGAACCTATTGCATTCAAAAATAAGAAAACCTCCCAATCTTAGGAAATAATTCCAACCCTGATTCCAAAAACTAAAAGGCAGAAAAGAAAGGACTATGGGAAAGGTGAACAATCAGATAGTGCCATTGAGGAAACCATTGAACTGTCACCAGAGCTAGTTAGAAAGTAGGAAAAGGCCCATGAACTAAACATACAGAGCAATAAAAAGTGTCAAAGGAAGGGTGTGCCAGCAGAACAAATCCTATAGGATCCCACTACATATAAGAAGGAGAGGCCTACCCAATCTAAAGGATCAAGTCCATCCTCGACCCCTACCAATCAACTTCCATGAAGTGAGAAGTGAAAAATGAATAAAACATGTCAAAAGGAAGTTTCACATGATTCCCCCGAGGCAACTATTGAGTTCCCTCAAGAATCGGTTAATGAGTTGGATAAGAACACTGAAGTAGCTATTGTGTTTCCTCAAGCGTCGATTAGTGAGTTGGAGAAGACTCCTAAGATGACAAGTGGAAGTAAGTGGAAGCTTAAAATGAGGAAGGCTCAAAATAAAAAAATCTCAGAGCCTACACCTTAGTCCTCTAGAGTGGAAACAAGGAATGTTCAGCAAGGAAAAACTCCAAAACCCACACTTCAGTCCTCCAAGGTGAAAATCAAATATGTACAAGAGAAACAAGTCCCTGGGCCTATAACTACTATTAAAATAAAGAATAGGAAGTTGTTTGAAGAGACTTCCACCCTTGTCAACAAATCTGAGGAGGCCTCACTTCCTGTACGAAGAACCACCAGGAGCATGGCCAAACAGATAACAGTTCCACATGTGCCTTCTCTTCCAAAAGATCCTATTGATATTTTGAATTCTCCAGAGAAATAAAGTGGCTATGGAGCTACAATTAGTGAGACCGAGGGGTTAGTGACAAAAACCTTGAGAGGTCTATGAAAGGAGAAGGAATCCTGAGAGGAGGTGATTGAACAAACAACCACATCTGATCTTGACAATTCTCTAAGAAAACAATAATTGATAGTGAAGATTGGGAAACTAAAAAAAGAGAATGAGAAGCTAAAACAAGAGGTTACATAGTACCAATTGTTGGATAGGCATATTAAGGAAGAGAATGCACAATTGAAAGAATATAACCTAAGGTTACATGATGCACAAGAAGAGGTCTCTGCTAAAATCAACAAATATTTACGTTTGATCCAATACACCAGGGTGATTAAGAAGAAACTTAGGAGCGAAGCTTTTGGTCTCAATATTATACATCCAGATAAATGATGTTCACACAGGAAGGGAGATGGTTCAGTTTTGCAAATTTTTGAGTATCAGTTTTGACATTGTTGCATGAGGACATGCAATTACTTTAGCATGGGGGAAATGTTGACTCTCTATTTTGACACTTCTATTATCCTATATTATCCTCTATTTGAGTCTATTTTACCTACGATATGTGTATATGATTGACCATTTCCTCCAAAAACCTACTTTGTGACCTTGTCCATGTGCATAGAGAGGTAACCTATGTTAAAACATGATTTGTTTGATTTTTTGATTAAATTGGATTAATTGGTTGATTATTTATGCTCCTAATTACTTTGAATATTATTTAAGTAGATCCATCTAGTACTTCCAATGGTCTGGTACTGCAACAACCACTTGATCTGGTACTCCTCTTGATCTAGTACTCCACCTGATCCAGTACTCTGCCTGATCTGGTACCAATACTCCGCCTGATCTGGTACTCTGCAGTGATCTGGTACCACTACTCTCTGCTTATTCCGATACCATCTCTACGCCTTTTCATGTACCATCTCAACACCTCTTCCAGTAGTGATGCAAACGCCCTACCTCTGCCTTGGCAGGGTCCGCTTGACCTCCTGGTCTAAGGATCGTTCAAATTCCTTTGAGCCGAAATGGCTCTTTGATTCCCTGCTGCAACCTTCACTACTTATAACCACAGGTCCTTCTGTTGAAACCCCACCTACACGAACAAGCACAAGGCATGAGCTTCCCCTCCACGTGACCACTGGCAGTGACCATAGGCCTTATCAAAAGGTGCTTCGTGCTTCACGATTTCGGGACTTTGGGATGGTTCTCTCCTTCGAACCTCCGACTCCCGAAATGTCGAAATGTCGATGCTTCAGATCGACGGCCCACAACCCGAATTGATCCAACGACCTAGATTAGATGTTGCAAATTCATGTTTTGTGAGTTCTTAAAACTCCGCTCCTTGACTTTCTCGAGTAGCAAGTCAATGAAATGATGATCGGCTGCCACATGTCCTCAGACGATGGATGGTTAGGATATTTCAGCTCCCAACTCATTGGATATTCTCTCATGTCTTCACCTTCGATCTACTGGTGCCCAATCCTTCAATGTGTGTGTATCTCCACCACCTATCACCCTAGATCCCATGGTCCAAAATGATTTCACGATTTCTCCTTTCATGAGTTTGGTCCTCAGCTCCTTGCAAATCTTCCGGTGTTTGGTTCCATGAACACCCAGGATATGCTACCACCTGTCACCTTCAATGATGGATGGTAACAATATAATTGGGACTTCGAGACTTTGACGATTCCACTCTTCTGTACACTATTGAAGGGTTTAACCCTCGTGCACCTTCCTCTGGATCCAATGACTGTTGGTCCACGTGCTCCCAGATCTGACGGTTCAGATCTACTTCCCTTGCACACTCTCCTGGTTGTCTGGATGTGAAGTTTAATGGTCCATATCTTCCTTTTGTAGCTGATCTGATGGCTGCCAATGCTCCTCCTCTTGAGCTTTGTCACCTTTCTTCCCAGACTTGGAAGATTTTGATACTTCGAAGGTCTCGGCCTTCGATTGTCCTTCTACGAGATTTGTTCCTTTGTGTCTCATCTACGTTATGTAAATGCTATCCCTCCTGAGCTTTGGTAATGGAATTCAACCTCGGCTCTGCTGTACTTACACTCTGCATGTAGCTTCATGTTATCTCTCTTGATCTTCCTCACTCTGAAACCTCGAAGGGTTTTCTCAATATCTGCAACTCCTTGTAGGGTCCTTGTATAGTGTTACTCTATCCTTATTGAGATTTGTCTAAGGATTGGACTTCAAAGAGTCTCAGTCTGTTATTCCTTTCTATTGGGAATATGTGTGCCAGAGGCACTATTCCTCCTAAGCTTTGCTTTCTTGAATACATAAGGGACTCGACCCTTGTATTTCCCTTCAAAGGGGAATTTGATGCCCTCCTGGAAACCTCCTACTCAAGCACACCTTGCTGAGCTGACAAAGAATTCAGTAATTATGTAAGTGTCCTCTCCTTGACACTTATCTTCTCACTGAACTCAAAACAGAGTTCTTCCTCATGCACTCTTTGCACACGCTCAATGCCCTCACGGCAGAGCTTCACAGAATCCTCAACAATTCTGTTTCTTTCCTCTGTGCCTTCCTTTGTACAGTCTTACCTCCAAGGTGTTCAACAACCTTGAGGCTTCTCCCTTGAGTCTATGATTCATCTGGTGTGCCCTCTTGGCACATCTTTTCCTAAATTCCATAGAACTCAGATGTGCAATCTTTGAACTGGCTTATAGAGTCCTCAGTACTCTATCATGCAACCCCTTGCATGAAGCCACAAAGAACCCATATTGAAATAAAAAAACTCACAAACAGATAGATAAATCTATCTATCCCTGCAGATCGAAACTAACATACATCTACAACATATGCACATAAAAGCATCAAAGACATTCATAAACACACACAATACAATATGCAAGAAAAAAATGCTATGTTTGTATTAATCTCAGAATGCCTATACAAAGGTTACAAAAGCTCGGATTGCAATTGTGTCTCTCCTCTCTCCTCTCTTCTCTTCTCTACATGCTGGTTCTAATGAATCTAAATACAAAGATCTAAATTTTACAAAAGGGGTTCCTCGAGCTCTTCCCTCCATCTCACCTACTCTCATTAATTACATTGAATTACATTCAATGGTTGTCTAGTCCGAATCAGATCTAGATCTTAGCCTGTCAACCATTAAAGGTGGCTCTACCTATAGCTTGCGCAAAATCATGGCTTGGCTCTACCAACCTTACAAACATTTAATTACAATTTTAAATTTTAAATCGAGAGGTTTGGTTCCTCTCTTCTCCATGAATGAGTGCTTTGATGTTCTGGCTAGCTGGCACATTGTTGGGTTGGAGCGATGCTCCTGCATCATACTCCACTACTGTAAAAAATTCATAAGCTCCTGCTCATGAGCTTCCCATCTTTGTTGTTGAAATCCACCTGGATCCCAAAATGTTCTTTGGAGTTGTCCATATGCTCCACTGCTTTGTTTCTACTGTTGTTGCTTCTTCCCTACTGCTATGGTAGGCTTCCTGTTGCTCAACTTATCCTCACTGGCAGATTATGCTACTAACCTCAACATCAGCCTCCTTATTTCTTCTATCTCCTCCTCCAGTTGTTTTGTTGGTTGGATCCTCCTTTGCAGTCTTCTTGGCTGCACTTCTTCCTTAGAAATGGGTAGATCATATCGACACCCCCTGCTATATTCATATCCTATGGCGCTAACTGGCCATTCAAATGCAATTTCCCTGGAATATGCAGTCTCATCACTGAGTTGTTTCTCAGCTTCACCTTCTGACAGATGTGCTTCTGCTAGTTCTCTTGCTGGCATATTTCCATCTTCTCCCCATACTATAATTATGATTCATCTTCTGCTGCAGTCATCATCTATCTAGCTCCCTGTCTAAAATTCCTGAGAAATTCTATTGAATTATCCTCTCCCGAAATCTGCATGACTGTCTCCTCACGACAGTCAACTACTAGCTCTGGATGGTTCAACCAATCCTCCAACATCTCTAACTCCTTCTCCTATGGAGTGAACATCTCATCTGCATGCTCTTCTTCTGTTGGGGAAGACATCAACATCTTCTCCTTCTCCTCCTCTTTGAAATTCACTACTGGTTGTCCTTCTTCTATTGTTTCCTTGGCAACATAAGCTCTGGCCTCGACTGGGCTATGTGGTAGGGATACCTCAATTTCCCCAATGATCAAAATCTGGACCAGGGGTCAAATTTTAGCTCAAAAATCAACGTTCTCAGAATTGCTTCAAATCGAATGAGAGAGTAGGCCTCATCGTTGTGAACCCAACACAACTTGTTTCATCTGAAACGAACGTTGGGAGAGAGAGATATCGCAATCTGTTCGGAATGTCAAACAGGTAAAAAAAGGATGCTGACTGTGCAGTCTGTATAGTCCGTACGGATGCTGACGTGGCATGTCTGTACGATGACATGGCAGAGGTGATGTGGTTTGACCATACATGCTGATGTGGAAGAGGTGATGTGGCATTCATTTATTGGTAGATTTTGGGTGAATCTGTTAGTGACATGTGGCATGATATTTGGCAAATTATGAGGTGCCACGTGGCCCAGTCATGGGATGCCACGTGGCACCCTACTATTGGTTTGGGTGTTTGGTTAAAAGGTATGGAGTCCACCGGACTCGACCCCATGACCTCCACCTCCATCCAATCTTTAACAAAGTCTGAACGACCAACGTGCAATATTATGTTTCTTGTTATATAAATGAATCCACATATATTAAAATTAACTAATGTGTATATTGGCGCGAGGGTCGGGCCAGGGCTTAGCCCCAACCCGTAGTCCTTTGTATTATACCATGTGACCATTGTATGCACGGGGAGTGTTCATTTTGTTTTAGCCGTGGTTTTATATGCTATTACCATATGACCCTATATGGAGGCGCTTTTCAAATGGAGTTTTGGCGCGTGGTCACATGTGTTTGCGCATAGGACCACCGACGCACCCGACCGTTAATTCGTCTTGGCCCCTTTTGTAGGCGCGCGAGGTCATATGGACCTTGTGACCATGGTCTTGATGGTTGGGGGCCAAAAATTCATTAACGATTTGACAGTTTAGCCCGTTATGAGGTTGCGAGCATGTGCTAGGTTTTAGCACGAATTTGGAGCGTGTTCTTGATTCAACGTACAGGAGGTGCATTTTGGCGAACCAGAGACAGCAAGCTTGAAGGAAGAGAATGGAAGGAGGCCTATCTTTCTCATTTTTTGGCCGATTGAGGTGTTGTAAAAGCCCATCTAGGGGTTTTTGGACGTGATGAATCCATTGGTACTGTTTTCACAGCCATTTGAAGACTTCTTTTGCAGGTTTTTAACCATTGAAGTTTCAGGAAGCTCCAAGGAGCTTGAAGCCCTCATTGATTGAGGTCATGTTTTGGTGAGTCCAAGTTTGTTTTCTGTGACTGAATACTCATTTTTGGCTAATTGTCATGCTCTGAACACATTAGGACAGGTTTCAGAGGCTTTTGAGGACTTTTACAGGTGTTTTTTCCACAAGAAATATTAGGGAAGCTTTAAGCCACATGTAGAAGAGGTCATGCCCGGATGAGCCATGATCCATTTTCAGAGTTTTATTAGTCATTTTTGGGGTTTTTATGTGTTTTTATCTCAATGGTACAATCTATTTTTCCATTGGAGTTGAGCAAAATCTTGTAAAAGAACTTTTGACAAATTAATCCTAGAGAGCCAAGTCCATTAATGGAGGCTCAAGGAGATGTAGCCCGGAGAGGGGTGAACTCCTTTATCATGTTGTTATTGTTGTGAGTTTGATGGTTTATTTGCTGCAAGTT
>SNQJ01S0009072.1:0-14685 GCA_010110895.2 Picea sitchensis
TAAGTTGGTGCATCAACTTCCCGGGGTCGTAACTTTTGCATACGATCTTCGTTTTAGGCGTATGATAGCTCGTTGGAAAGATCTATCTGAGGCCTACAATGCTTGAGACAAAATAGCATCGTTAGATATAATTTTTCGAGAGCAACATACCCAAAAAAAAAACATCATTTAGGGCCTCAAAATGGCCCCGGAAGTTCAGGACCCGAAAAAAACTGCTAAAAATAGTAAATTGTGCGAAAACTGAAAAACTGAAAGAAGCAATGGTGGGGGTCCAAGTGGAATAGGTGGGTGGCCACCAATATCCACTTGTATCACTTGGGCATTGAAGAGTTAGGAGGTATGAAACTATGTCACCATACCAAGCAGAGGAAGAAATTTTTTCTTGGATCTGAGTTGGAGGTGTTTGATCATTGAATTATTCTATATCTGGAAGGTCTTCGTAAGTTTGCAGATGTTATCCTAAGTGCTCTAAAATTAGATTCAGCCAATAGCTTAGCCAGACCTTGACCTTTGACATGTTTAGAAGGTTTTACCTCAAGATCAAATTCCTGAATCTTGGATAGCCATCGGCCCCTTCTTCCGTCACTATCAGGTTGAACCAATATATCTTTAACAGAGTTGGTTGGTACGTAGGCAATTATTTTGGAATGCAGCACGTAAGTCCCGAAATCTTTGAGGGCCTTTACCATAGTGTATGTTTTTTTTTCCATTATATCATATTTCAACTCAGTGTCTCTAAGGCTTTTACTAAAAAATGTTATCGGCTGCTCGAAACCTTCATCACTCTTTTGTAAGAACACGACTGTGATAGTATGCTCGGATGCGAATGAAAATATCAAGAACTCTTTCATGTAGTCTGTGTTGGCCAACACCGGTGCTTCTCCTATTACCTTCTTTATGCTTTCGAAATATGCTTTAGCTTCGGTTTTCCATTTGGCCTCACTGTCTTTTTTCAGCATATATGTAATCAATTTAACAATTTCATCGAAATTTGGAATGAATCTTCTTAAAAAAAATATTTTTCCTAAAAAAGATTGAATCTCCTTTCTGTTTCGAGGAACATTGATTGTATCTATAGCTTCAACCATTTTTTGATCAATTTTGATTCCTTCTCTAGATATTATATGGCCTAAGAGTTTACCTTCTTGCATTGCAAAATGGGATTTCTTAGGGTTGAGTGACAAACTGAATTTTTTGCACTTTTCGAATGTTTGTTTAAGGTGTACCAAGTGCTCTGCATCTGAGTTAGAAAAAACAGTTAAATCATCGAGATAAATAACGACAAACTTATCTCTCTCACCGACAAAAGCTATGTCCATTTCTCGTTGAAAGGTGACCCCGACGTTCATCAGACTGAATGGCATTTTTTCGTACATGAAAGTACCCCATGGAGTGGCAAACGCATTTTTTTCTTTGTCATCTTCGTGGACCGCAATTTGATTGTAACATGAAAAGCCATCAATCATAGAAATTCAATTAGCCCCGATCACTTTTTCCATAACGTGATCCATTTTAGGGAGCGGATAATTGTCTTTAATGGATGATCTTTTTAGGTTCTTGAAATCCAGGCAGATTCTAATTTCACTGTTCTTCTTCCTGACTAGAACTAAGTTGGCTACCCACTTGGAATACCTGAGTGAAACAATAATCTTTGCATCAAGGATATTTTTTACCTCCCTTTCTATTACAGGCATGAGTATAGGTTTTATTTGTCTAAGCTTCTATCTGAAGGGCTTGATGCCTTGCTTTAAAGAGATTTTATGCTCGATGCCACTGGTATAAAAAAAGAGAAAATGGCTTTAATTTTTTATTAGAAGCCAAACAACAGTGGTGGAACTAAGAAAAAACAAGCAACCAACGAAAAATAAATACCCAATCAACACCCAAACTAATCTTTCAATGATGACAAAAATAACAAACTGACAAGACTAGTCTCTCCAAATGCACCTAGGCAATAATTTTCCAAGTAATGAGCAATTGAAAAAGACAATTAATCCCAACTTTTAAATCGATCATCAGCTCCCAACCAAACAAGCACTCGGATTTCAAAACCAGAGATTATATCTTTGTTAAGAAAAGGTCAAGAGGTACTAGTTGAGAAAAAATGAAGAGGAAGAGATTTCGATTTTCGAAGACTAATCATTCACGATATTCGAAGTCAAGAAACAATCAATCACTAGCCAAAAAGTTCTTTTCAGACACACATACAAATTTGGGCATCTGAGGATACAAAAAACCTTAATCCAAAAAAAAAATTGCAAATGGGTTCGCAGGCTGGCAGTGGTGTACATTGCGAGAATCAATTATTCTTGCAGGCTAAACACAAGCAGAGTGTGAGAAGTTCGCACTGAATTGCAAAGCAGGGTGCAAACTATAGCGGTTCTCATAGGCTACAGAAGGGTGCAGTGCAAGAAGGCCTGAAACTAAGCAAAATTTGGAAAAATGAGCAAAATTTTTGAAGCAACTTCTGGACCCAGGGAGTCTATAAGGGTCTCCTTAAGACTTAGAGATTGTTGGAAATGAAAAATGGTAAGTTAAGAGCAAATCGCCAAGGAAAAACAACCAAAAACCACCAAAAATGGGTTGCATCCCCAGTGGAGTGGCCAATTTTGTTATCGGACAAATCGGTAGGTGCGAACACTAACAGATCTCCCTAGATCCACCTAGATCTAGAACAAAACAGGACAGGACACGACTCTTTCCCTAAGTTGTGATCATTGAATATATTGATGAGAAGCAACAAGTGACATACCTTTGTATCGCTTCCTAGGTCTCTGTTGTTCCTGCTTCGCTTCGGTGCTCTTATGAGGTCAAGACCAAGACAACACAAACCAACCAAAGTGAAGACAATAAAATATATTCAATATCAACCTATGCATATGATCAAGGAGTTACGCAATAAAGTAAAAGTGACTTTATGGGAAAGGGACATGTCGTTGTATCATATTAAATGAAAGTAGAAGATACAACATGATCGCCTTGATGTTGCAAGCTTCCTTTCAGTGACCCTTGGTTCCAACACACACACTTGCTCCATACTTGCATAAAGAAGATCCAAAACCTCTTGATAGACCAAATAGAGCCTTCAAGCTTTTGTCCAAGCAGGGTTCTTCACACAATTCTTTCACCAATTCTTCATTCAATCTTGCTTAACCTTTTCCATGAGAAACCTTTGAATATATAGAATAAGGAGAGATGGTTACATGGATGAGGATGATCCCATCAAATCTGAGAAGTCAGTAGAATTACAACCATGCGAATGCCAACTCATTTTCTAGAAGATTCCCTTCTAGAAACCCCCGAGACCTCTTCTCCTTTCCAAGATTAAAAATAGGTTCACACCCTATCTATGGAGCAGTCTGCGAACAGTTCACACCCTAAGTGTGGGTGGCCTGTGAGAATCAAGCATTCTCGCACCCTAGCACATAGGCAGCCTACGAACTCACTTTAAAAATGTGTTTTTGGAAAAAGACAGCAGTCATTTTTCTCAGACAAAAAGTCCTTGTTGGGAGCTTGAATACATCACTATTGAAACATCACCAGAGTGACCAAAATCATGTGTAACAGAATGCCTCCCAAAGTATGAGGCCGGAACTTGTGGCAACCGAAATACTTTGTAAACTGCGTGTGTGTGTCAGAAACCAAGAGCGCACCTAATCGGAAACCTGTGAACAACAAAGCATCTACATAATATAATACCAGTTATGAGGTAGGCATTCCCATACTCAGATCACAAATAAATGAAATCATAAATGTAGGTCATGGACACCAATCATACACCGTGGATCCACGCCGTCAAAATGATGCATATCCACCAGGAATACACTGTGGATCTATGCGAGAAGAATTAAATTAAGATGACATAGCCACATGACATACAAAGTGGATCTATGTGTCGATACAAATTATACATACTCCATCGTAGCCTGGATCAAAAAGATGAGATCCAAGGTCTTCAATCCCATCACCGAAAAGTACAAATCTAGCCATGCAATTACATGTGTTGAAGTCGAACATGGCAGAACCCACTTGATTACCGGTCATTGATGAAAACCGTTAACAAGTGCGAGGGAAATCACCATTGATGTCAATGACTCCCAAGGTACCAAAGACAGTCCGAAAGAATGCTAATACATGAGTTGAAGTCGAGCGTTCGGCGAAATCTCTCGATCAGGGATCAATGATGTGAACCCCTGTCGAAAGCGAAAAAACCTGCCATTAAGGCATGCAAGTTCTAAGGTACTAAATGATTTCTAAGTCTCGTTTCCAGATAATGAGTTGAAGTCAATGGAACAAGACTCGTCACAGGAGGGCCTTGATGTATCCCCCATCAATGACACGAAATAAGTAACAGATTTTGAGGGTGAAACAGAGCATGAATACAGGTTGAAACGGACACAGGGAAGGCCGACATAGTAAGAATGGACAACTGCAGATGGCTGACGCAATAGAGGGCTTGGATGAACTTCTCTTGAACATATGAACGACATGACCAAGGACTTGGCAGTATTGACTCAAAGACGACCCAGGATATGACCTTATAGCAAGTCGAATGAGAGACAAATGGACTTCCCAAACCGGTTTCAAATGATGAATAGGAGGTGTCAAGTTCAAGAGAGACACTTACTGCCATTAATATGAATACAAACACACATCCCTTTCCCAAAATTTCCCCCACCATTTATGGCGAGTACCTCTTTATTTTTACGCAAGCTTAAGGAGGATAACATATTCTCATTGATGTAATATCATCCTTCAGACGAGTCCCTCGGAGTATATTTAATGAACCCTAGGAAGGAGTGGCATTACAGGTCTATCGGTGTTTGTTTAACGAGTCCAAGGATAGAAAACTCGGGGGTTTTTCATGTTTTAAGACTCTGAAAAAACTTAAAGAGAACTCTCTCAGTTCCTTTTTCGTAAAATATTTCGACAAGACCGAAAAAGTGATAAACTATCGCCCATCGAACGTTCTGTTCAGATACTTTTACGAGCATGAACAGAACAAGGTCACTCTGCCATATTTTCATTTTTATGGAGCATGAAAAGAGCTTAAAGGATACTCCTTTGGGTTCGTCATTTTCATGTTACCAAGACGAGTACGAAAAGACGAGAAAAGTATACTCGGTTACGTTCTCATGTATTTTCGAGCGCGAGAACGAACGAAGACTGAGCCTGAGGTTTTTCTAAAAACCCTAAAAAGCAGTTGTATATGCGACAAAAAAGAAAAAACATCTATACTCCTTCGTTTGAACTTCAAAGTTGTCATATCTGCAAAAAATACACTCATAGGACTATTCGGCATTAGGTTTTATACACAAAATAATATAAAAAATCAACAAAAATGGTAAAAAGTAAATAAATATGGGTAAAAAAAGGGCTTTTACCATTTCATTGTGATTTTGCCAAAAAAATTGCCCAATAGACCTCATTTTCCCCTGAATTTCTTTTCTCGGCCGTGGAAGGCACAAGTGACCATTTGACAAACCATCTCTACCAACGAGGTAAGCTCTTGATCTTCTACCTTTTCCATGGTTTATTTTTAGTTTTCATTGGCAATTTTTAGGGTTTTGGGTTCATTTTAGGGCCATAACTTGCGCCCAAGCATTCTCGCAGGCTGGCCATGCCGGACCTGCGAGAATCCCGCACTGTGCTAAAGGGGCACCTGTGGGGAGGCCTAAAAATGAAATTTAAAGTTCTTTTTTGCTCAAATAAAAAATGTGCCAAGTTTTGAAAAAGGTTGCTAACCCTTCTCTCCTGGCTCTTTTGCAGGTTTTTGATCATCACAATGCTAGAGTGGCGAGAAAGAGAACATGAGGAAGAGGATGCCATTGTCAGGAATGACCCAGGTACCATTGCTGCACTCTGGGATTGTGGGCTCTTGAAATTATTCAGAATTCTGGGCATGAGGGCCCAACTCAGATTGTTGGAATACCTAGTTCATATGTGGGACGTGGACCAACAGTTGTTTCACATGGGAGTCCACACGCTGACCTTAGATATCGAGGATATATATTTTCTAACAGGGTTATCACGGCGTGGATACCATGCTACTTTGACCAAAAGCAGGGGCGGCAGACTCCCCATGAATGAGTATTGTTGTCAGTATTGTGTTCCTGAGGCAGAAAGGAGCAAGGGTAAGGTTGCTATTTGGGGGGTCCAAGACTTGACCCTACAAACCATCTTGTTCACTATAGCATGCATGGCTGGAAGCGCAGCTCCACACATGGCTCTACAGAGCTACTTCCAATATGCCATAGAGTGTACAGAGCCTCGGGTCTTTAACTGGTCTGATGCAGTTCTCCATAGTATGAAGAGGCAAATGATGAAGTGCAGAAGGGGCAACTTGAAGCAGTTTGGGTACGGATCACTTTTGGTGTCCTTCTTCCTTGAGAGAGTTCCACTGCTGCGATTACAGGTTGACTGGGGTTTACTGGCCCCACAGGATCCGAGGATGCTGAGGTGGTGCACCCTCATGGCTCGTCACATAGTTGGGCCTATAATCAAGTACAATGATTCATTTTTCGACTGGTTAAGGCCCCAGATGTTGATGATTGACGACTACGCATATGCTGGTTTGGATTTTCGAGGGGATCCAGATTTGGCCCTGCCTGAGGATGCTCAATGGGGTGACCTTGGTAAGAAGTACACATTTTGTTCTTTTTAATTATTTTTGCAAGTTTTATTATATAAAATGTTTTTATGTTTTTCCAAGAACTAATCAAAAATATCTTTTTGATGACACAGATGTGGGGCCATATCGCCCTCCTGGAACGTCTCCTACTCAACGGCGAGGAGAGGCGGCTCCAGTGGCACGATGGGATGCCGAAGACTACGAGGCAGTGGAGAAGAACTTGGAGGGGTTGATCGCTGACATCCCAGATATGGCTATTGGGGAGATCCCTAGACGTTATCAGCGCCATATTGTGGGTGTGTCAGAGTCTATTAGTTGACTGCTTCGTAGGGTGGCCCAGGCAGTTGTGTGTTATCATGAGCGTCACCCATGATGCTATTTTGTAGAAGCTATGAGCTTCATATTTTGAGATTTTGGTCCTTGGACAGAAACTTTTTGTAAAAAATTTTGATCGTTATATACATATATACGACTTCTACCGGCTTATCTTGTGTTGTGTGATACATGTGATGTGGTTGGTTTATAAATGGCCCAAATGTTTGTCTAATACATAGTTAGCTAATGTATCAGTCAATGTATTTAGAGATCTAGGAATGTGTTGATACTCAATATAATCAAAATAACGTTTCGAGAGGCGAATTTGTAAATGTACCCGTAATAAAGTAGGACTTCGAATAGCATAGACATTACTTAGTTGTAATACTACTAGTTGCGAATCGAGTTGTACAACCAAGTGGCGGATACCGAGCGAAATAGTATCAATCAACAATTCGATGATGGCGCTATATTCTGCAATATTGTTGGTCGCACGGCCGAGACGCACACCTCGTAGAGTGATAAGTTCGTTTGTAGTGGCGTAAATTTCCCAAGCAGCAGAAGCAAGGTTCTGAGTACTACGGCTAGCGCCATCAGCGAAGCCAATATGGGGTAGTGAAGACTCCGACATCTGGAAACCAAGCACAATGTAACATAAGTGGTCGAGGGCAGAGACCAAATAATGAAAAATCATACTACATTAACACACAAAACTTATGATACAATAAAATACAAGTACTCATGCACAGATGATCTTAGGCATAGTACTTCTTTAAGTAAAACCCATTTATGGGTTCACTCAAAGGGATACCGTCATAGTCCACTAACTCGTAAGCTCCTTTCTCCAAAACTCGTCTAACGATATAAGGACCTTGCCACATAGCTTCAAATTTTCCTGCTCCTAGCATATCTCGATCTTGTTCGTAAAGGAGAACCAAGTCACCTTCGGAGAAAACATGAGGCTTGACATGCTTGTCGTATTAGGCTTTGACACATTTCTTCTGGGCTTCTATGACTAGGGTGGTGTCGCGACGAGTTTCATCTAATCACATGAGATACACAAGACATTCTTCTTTGACAGAAGTGTTTGGGAGGAGTTCCACGGCTAGTTTTAGGGAGGGTATCTCACATTCAATCAGCAGGATGGCTTCTAGACCATAGATTAACTGGAATGGTATAAACCTAGTACCAGACTTAACGGATGTCTGGTAAGCCCACAATGCTGAAAACAACATCGTGTGCCAACTTATTTTGTGAATCCCTATCATTCATCGAAGCATGGTAATGAGGACCTTGTGTATTGCTTCGACTTGGTCATTGGCTTGTGGGTAATAGGGTGTTGAGTTTTCATGGTGAAGACCCAACTTTTCAGTGAGTTCAGACATCATGAAGTCTCTGAAGTGGCTACCGTGGTCAGTAACGATAGCCTGAGGAACACCAAAACAAGCTATGATGTGATTGAATATGAATAATGTTGCGGTCTTTCCGGTGTTGTCAAATGTCGGCATCGCCTCGGCCCATTTCATAAAATAATCTACGGCTACAATAATGTATCCATGCCCCCGGACTGAGTGAGGGTGACATGTCATGAAATCGATACCCCATTTTGCAAAAGGACCAATGGAGACCACAGGGTGAAGAGGAGCAGGGTGTGACCGTATTTTATTGTTGTAGGTTTGGCAAGCGTGGAATTTTTGGACGGCAATTATACAATTGTTAAATAAAGAAGGCCAAAAATACCCTGCTCACAAGATCTTCTAGGCAGCAGCATACCCAGACATATGACCACCACAGGCTCTAGAATGGCAGTCATTTAGGGCTTTCTCAGCTTCGCCAAACGTGAGGCAGCGTCGAAAAACGGAGTCAATCCCACGACAATACAGAGTATCACCGAGGATAATATACTGACGGGCTTGGTAGCGTATTCGACGACGGTCAGTACTAGACAAATTGGGCCTGAAAGTCTAGGTTTGGAGATATATTATGATATCTCCATACCAAAGATCATTGGAACTAATTAGGAAAAGGGATTCATCGGGTAATGAATCGACTGCTACATTTTCCGTCTCAGAGTAGGGAAGGTCGCATATCAATTCGGTAAACACTAATGATTTCTTGGACTTAGAGCATTTGAATTCTAAGTCAAACTCCTAGAGTATCACGATCCATTTGTATTATTTTCCCCCTAGAAGTTGATGTGTAAGAATGTGCTACATAGGGTTGCAGTTAGAAATTACCGTAGTCTTGCAAGAGAGGATATAGTGCCGGAAATGTTGAACTGCTTGGACAGCTGCCAAGGCCAGTTTTTCAACATGTTAATACTTGGTTTCGGTAGGCGTAAGACTTCGACTCAAGTAATAGATGACATGTTCATCATGAGAATCATCCTCTTGGATGAGAACCATAGCAATGGTGTAGTCTGAGGAAGTGAGGTAGAGGAAATAATCGTGACTGTAATCAAGTGGGAAGAGAAGTGTGGTACGTGTCAGAGACAGTTTCAAGGCTTCGAAATATTTGTTGGTAGTGGTATCCCAGATGAATTCGGACCCTTTCTTGAGTAGTCGTGTAAATCCAAGAGTTAGCTCGGCATAGTTCGGGATAAAACGAAGAAGAAAGTTTTCCTTCCCTTGCAAACTTTGTAACTGGCGGAGTGAGGAAGGAGGAGGGAGATTTAGAATCGCCTCGACCTTCAAAGGATCTACCCTGATCCCTTGATGTGAAACAATAAATCCTAGAAGTCAGTCGGATTCGACGCAGAAAACACATTTATGGGGATTCAAGCGTATATGGTAAAACCGACAGCGAAGGAAAATGGCGCGGAGGTGTATTGGATGATCTACCCGACACATGGAATGAGCGGGTAAGTCATTGAGATATGGCTGCACAATGTGCTTGATATCATGGAAGGCATAAGACATAGCACACTGAAAAGTTGCACCGGCATTCTTTAAACCGAATGGAAGTTTCTGATAGGAAAAAGTGCCCCAAAGACAAATAAAAGCGGTTTTGTGTTGGTATGCGGGAACGATGTTAATTTTATTATATCCGGAGAAACCATCCATCAGAGAGAAGATTTCACTTCTGACACAATCGTCGACGAAGGGGGTAGGAAAGTTGTCTTTAGGAAAAGCTTTGTTAATATCCCTATAATCAACGCACACGCAGATTGTGCCTTGTTTCTTGTCAATCAGGACAAGGTTGGAAACCCAGTCAGTGAGCGCCACCAGGTAAATAAAGCCATCTTTGAGAAGTTTCTCGACTTCAAGCTTAATAGCGACTGCTTTACGTGGGTGGACTGGATGAAGTCATTTTCAGATGGGTTTAGCATCTGGGTATGTCTTGATCTCATGTATCACAATGTCGGGGTCAATACCTAGCATTTCTTCATAGCTCCAGACGAAGACGTCACAAAATTCTTTGAAAAGAGACTTGTAGGTGACAATTTCGTTAGGGGAACATGAAGCTCCGATATGCACATTTTTGACAATTCCAGGTTTTATGGATATGTTGAGGGGGATGGTGGGTGAGATATTACTTAAGTTCCCTTCATAAAACACATCGTGTGTAGCCTCGGGAATGGCAGAAATGACGACAACGGTCGACGGGGTTGAGATCCATTGGTAACCCTCGATGGTGTGTTGTTCCAGGAAGAGGATGGAACAATGATGTCGATTGTCCCAGGGGGTATCTTCCATAACAGACATAATCATCTCGTATGTGGGAAAAATGATGCGGAAAGGATCTGGAGATAAATCACCAAGAGAGGGCGTAGAAGGCGTTGCCAATTGAATGGCCTGATAGGCGGATTCGACCGAACTCAAAGGCATTTCATCGCCATAACGAAGGTGATCTCCAGGGTTGGGTACCATCCATGGGTCGTGAGACGCAGGGGTCCCGTGAATAGAGGTGAAGATCATGTTGATCGAGGCGACAGACGGATGTGGAACATTGGGTGGTGGGATGGGGAAGGTACCCATGAACGAGGAGTCTTTAAGAAGACCCACATCGACGTTCTCATATCCGGGGGGGGTTTTGCGATGAACTCTACATTGTCGGTACATGCATCGGAGTGAAAGAAGGCCAATTGGTCAACGGTAACGACTTTTACTTGATGTGGGAAACGTACAACATGGAAAAGAGTCGACACAACTGCATGCATGGAATCAATCCAGCTACGGCCAAGTAGAAGCTTGTAATCGAGAGGAGCGTCAAAGACCTCCACTTCAACTTGGACCGTTTTTCCTTCTAATGTAATGGGAAATGAGGGGAGAACACCATAAGGCTTGAAACCAGAGCCATTAAAGGCTTTGAATGTGTTGTGGTATTCAGTCAAAGGAGGAGAGCCTATGGCTTTCCAGCAGGTAATAGACATGACACACGTCGAGGCACCCTCGTCAATAACTATTCGACAAATGTTTGTGTCGGAGACAATAACTTGTATTTGGAATGTGAGTTGAGGGGGTAACCTTGGAATGTGATCTTCCAAGTCAAAAATTATTAAATTTGTATCCATAGGGTCGATTCCACCAATAGCTTTCAACAATGCCTTCCATTGGATAGGAAAACTCTGGAGGACTTCGAGGGCTGACATCACGGACGATGCTTGGGCCAGATCTTCAACAATACTGTAGTTTTGGGCAGCACGTGCATGGGGATTGAAAGCTTACTTTTGAACAACACCCTTTGGAGGAGGGTGAAGAACTGTATCGAGGCTCGGTCGTTCGAGATGAAGAGGATCGTTGGTAGGTGGAGTCATGGGAGATGGTTAGACCAACGAAGGATGTGTCGCATCAGCCTTCTCTTTCGAGGAAGAATAATCTTTGGCTCGAGTGGTAAGTGTGATGTCATTTTGCTTTGAATCTCCTGTACACATTAAGACATAGGATGTATTGGAGGGAGTAGGTTGGTCATGAATGACCAATTGGGCTTGTTGTTGAGAAGGGAAGGGTTGTGACAATACGGCTAGAGTGGGTGGTTTTGTGGTCCCTTGAAGGAACTTAGTAACCTCAGCTCATCGTGGACAATCCTTAGTGTAGTGATCATCACCATAGATAAGACAAGGGTATCAAGGTTTGTGCTTATCCCGATCGTCAACAAGTGGTGTTTTGGTTCTCTCTACTTGCGAATTATTTTTGTCCTCCTTATTCTAACCCTTTCCTTTTCTAGATTTGTTTTTACCAGCGGGGGTAGATTGAATAGCATTTACCTTAGAAGTCTTGTCAGTGGGAGGGGTAGGAGATGGAGCATTTTTAACATTAGAATAAATGGGTTTGGGGTTGTTTCTAGAGGTTTGGATGGAATGAGTTTGGGCATGGAAAGTGCCAATCACACCGTTGGCTGCATGAGAAGCAGTAGGAGTAGTTGAAGTGGCGGAAGTAGAAGGACGAGGTGCATCAGGGAGTAAGTCATAAAGAGTACATGTTTGTGAGTAAACGAGGTCAAGGTATTGAGCACGACTAATGGCATGTTCTTCTGTGAGAACTCCACCCATGGCGATGTCACGACTGATGTCGTTCACGAATGATTTTGTAAACCACTCTACCAGCAACTGATCAGGAAGTTCAAGTTTGATCAGACGTCATCTCCGTCACCACTCATGAATGTGATCAACGATATGAGTGGCTTTGGTTTGTTTGAAAGAAATCAAAATCTTGGATCCCGTTTCATAGCGGATCAGTAACTAGTAGTGGGTGAGGAAAGCCATAGCGAGGGTGTTGAAGTCGGCGAAGAAGCCTCGTGGTAATTCTATATACCACTTCGCGGTGGAACCTGTAAGGGTTCGCTGAAAAAGGAGTAAACGAATAGAGTCATCCATCAAGGAGTTGGATGAGCACCAAAGGTGAAAATTCATGACGTGATTGTTCGGGTCCTCTCCTAGTTTGCCATCGAATTTAGGGATTTCAGATGGTAGTTTGGCCGGTATGGTGGGCCATTGAGGAGAGTGACGGATCGGATCATTTAAAATCCTTGACTGATCCGGGAGGTCCAGGGTGGCTAAGAAAGGTAATTGTCTATTCACATGCGTGTACTTGTGACTTTGGGGAGGGAGTCTCGTCGATAAACTAGTGGGACCATAAGTAGTCTGCATATAATGCGAAGACCCGAGCAGATTTAGTTGTGGAGGCCAGTAATTCACAGGGTTGTACCCTTGGATCGGGGTGCGGGGCTGAGTGTGTGAGCCCCAAATAGGATTAGAAGTACCTGGATATGGTTGTCATGTACTATGGGGCATGACAGAGTTAGTTTGAGGTTGTTTCCCCCCAGTCGATGGAGGATTATGTTGTATAAGATGATTCCAATACTGGGCCAAGGATGGAGGTATGTTTTGTCCATAGGGTAAGGTCGGTGGGAGTTTCCCTCCAATCTGGGGTTGTGTCCCAATTGGGATTTGTCCTGCCAGGGGGGTTGAGTTTGGCCTCCTTGGTGAAATTGTCCACCAATAGGAATCTGGTAACTAGGTGTGAAAGATAGGATGGTACCACTAGGATCAGTTCCCCCGATAGAGGATGGAAGAGGTCCTCTGAAAAGGGGTGGAGGAAGTGTCGGAACAAAACTGGGAAGATGGTGCCCAAACGGAGTGGGACCACCCGGAGTTTCGGATGTGATTTGCGTAGGCACGGGAATAGAAGCATTCAACGCATGATATCTGGGTGGAAGTGTTGGGGTGACTCTGGGCGAAAGCGGTGTGCCAATGGGGGCTTGGCTAGCCACGGTAATCCCGATGTGAGGACTCGCAGTATCTGTGTAATGGACCATTTGTAGGGGGAGAGTCAAGATGTGGTCATCTTGTGGAGCTTCTATACCAAGAAAATAATAAGCAGTAGTAAAAGGTACTGCGTCTGGATCAGATGTTTCAGGTAGCTTAGATGCGACAATGATATCAGTGCCTGCTCCTGAGCCAAAGAGAACCCGTCTATAAATGTCGGTAGTCCAAAAAGGGTCTTGACCCTCAGGTCTTAAGAAAGGTCCAGTTGGTGATCCAGAAGACTGAACAACTAAGTCTCCGGAAGAATTCACTCGCACAATACGTCTCTCGGAGTCAGAATGAAGTCAAAAGTCTTCTCGAGAATTGGTAATTCAGAACCGTTCTAGAGATTTAGTTCTTTCCACTTGTGGAGTGGCAACATCTTGGACTTCACTCTATTGAGGAGAGCCCTCCGGTGATTTGGTAGGAAAGGGTTGAGAACCTTCCAAATTTTCTGGGGGTAAGCCTTGCATTCTACGTGAACGGCGTGGAGGGTCAATTGTGATCGAGTTAGAAACTTACGAAGGAAATTCTATGCTCAACTTGGGTGAACAAACAGCATGCGCTAGTAAAAATCTAGGAAGCAAACAAGACCTTCTAATTCCGAAGTCACTAGTTGGTGATGAAATCCAACGTCACAAAGATGAGACAAGAAGTGGTTGGGCTAGGGTGGAAAATTTACATTGACGACCTGCTTAATAGACTTACACCTTGGTGCAAGCTCCCACACATAATCATGGGTATACCCTCCAAGGAGCCTGAGTGAGTCTGGCCAATGTCAATTCCAGGTACCATGAAGACTTTCCCCTTCATAGTCACCTCGTGTAAGACCCTAAGAAGATAGGCTACTATTTCAGGATTAATCCGTAAGTGCGGACACAAACCGATCTCCCTAGATCCACCTGGATCTAGAACAAAACAGGACAGAATAATACACTTTCCCTAGATTTAGCCTATTGAATGAACTAAGAGACAAGGATCATGGACATACCTT
>SNQJ01S0009072.1:35407-68551 GCA_010110895.2 Picea sitchensis
TTGGATGTCTAGGGTTTTGACATTCTTGTTTATTGTAAAGGGCCTTCAGAGCCTCATTGTAACCATATTCTTGCAAATGAGCGCATTTGTCACATCTCTTCTCAGAGATAAGTTGCCACCATTCCAGCAAGCTTGTTTTCCACTGCATTTTACAGTTTCAACTTATTTCCTTATTGTATAGAAAACCTGTAACACCCTATTTCCCCCAGTCTATAAAAATAACTATATTGGCCAAGAACTATGGCAAACTCAAATATGTGAATGTTTGACTGGACGGGCCTTTGTATAAAAGGTCGATGAATGTAAATTATGTTATGAATATGTGTTGCATGATTGTTGGGAGGGGGATGTGCTGAAAGAGACCATGATAGATAATGGAAGGTGGTGGAAGTGACCTGGAATGGTGGCATTAACTTCCACCGAACCAATACCATATTGGTCTTTACTTGCTCAAAGACCAAAGCATCTCTCTGACCCTAGAATGAATTACCCACCAGGATGGTAGGTGGGGAGGCTCCTCAAGAGTTAATGAGGGGATGGGGGTGAACTGCCCATCTATAGAAGCTCTCAGACCTGACCACGGACGGGGGAATTTGTGCCACATGTAATATTTCAAAACAAGGCAATAAAGGAAGTGTGGGGATAAGGGGGGGAGGATGTGCGACAGGGAGCGCATAAGAGAAAATGGAAGGAACTCTGGAAATACAGAGAGTCCTGAACAGTGGAGAAGGCGGAGAAAACCTTCGTTATTGACTTTCGTTGAGCTGGAAGGAGGAGACTAAATCTCCAAGCATCGTGGTCTAGCTCGGGAGTGGCTAGTGGTAAATCCATCTGGATTCATTGAGCCTACGGTTGGGTGGAAACGAGCACCCCTCTTAGCAGTAGCATCACGTCTGGTGTTTTCTGATAAGTGTTATGTCTTGTATTTTGAATTGCATATCCCAAATGCATGCTCATGTTTTATACGCTCATAAATGGTTTCTGTATAGAAGTGTTTGCATTGCGTTTTGATTTGAATTAATGGATGCATGCTTATACTTGTATAATCATAATCGGTTTATGTATAGAATGAATGAGTTCAGAATACGAGTCCGTTCCCTTGAGAATTGTCCCATCTACTTGACTCATGCTATGCCCTAGTTTAATTTCCCGAAGGCACCTTCTCCCGGGAAGTTTCCTCGCACTCCAGAGGCGGAGTGAGTCCCTTGAAAGGACTACCATGATAGTAAACCCACGAGTTTACTTTTCCCTTACCACGGAGTTTATAGCTCGGTGAATTAGGAAGGATTTTCAGTCATGTCACCAAGCGTAGGGATAATTTACCCAAGAACCCTCTTAAGGATCTATCAGAGCTCTATTGTCCGTCGACCTTAACCTTTGCATAGGTAGGAGAGTGGATTTGGCAATGTCCTGAAAGTCCTGAAGTATTTGGAGCCATCCATCGGCACAGGACACGTGGCAGTCGGGTAGCATTTCACTGACCCGCGACTTGGAGCAGTCAAAGGGTAGGATTGCATCATCTCACGATTCACAAAATTGCAATGTGATCGTGTTCGTTGATCCAGGAGTGATCTGGACCATCAATTTAGTGTGAATAGATTTCAGCATTTCGGCGTTTCGGCACCCGGGAAACCAAAGGGTGATACCTTCGTCTTCGTCAGTCGCGAAGTCCCGGTCTACAAAACTCCAAATCAGTTTAGTGTGAATACATTTCGGCATTTCGGCGTTTCGGCACCCGGGAAACCAAAGGGCGATACCCCTCGTCTTCGCAAGCCGCAAAGTCCCTGTATGAAAAACTCTGAATCATTTTAGTATGAATAGGTTTCGGCATTTCGGCGTTTCGGCACACGGGAAACCAAAGGGAAAGACCCCTCATCTTCGCCAGTAGCGAAATCCCGATACGCGAAACCCCGACATGCTCGAAGGATGAACCCTAGGTCATAGGACAGGGTCATGTGGTAGAAAAGAAGAGTCATTAAAGGATCTGGACCATCCATCGGAGGAGACGCGTGGTGAGCGGTCAGAGTTCGGGGAAAGCTCTTAAATCCCGTGAGTCGTTGGATCTCGTACAAGAACTCGCGTATTGGGTTTCGAGGTTCGAAGAGTCGAAATACTTGACTCTCTTGCATTTCGAACTCCCGATTACTGAAATCCCACTACGGCCAGGACCGTCGAATCAGGGGGAGATTCGCAGCCGTTGATCTCAACGAAGGTACGATTTCAGGTTTCGGGGTTTGAAGAGTCGAAGGACTTGACTCTTGGGCATCGTTGAGTCACGAATTGCGAAAGGCACCTCTTGGCTTGGCCCGGGGTCATAACCAATGGTCACATGGAGGTGAAGCCTGCGCTTGGTGCTTGAGTTGTACACGACGGGTTTTCAATGAAAGAACTGGTGGATTGGTTTAGTGAAGGTTTCGACCGGAAGAGCTAGCCTGTGCTAGGACCTCGTAGGAACTCGTGGATTCTGTCCCTTGAGAAAAAGGAGAAAAAGGCGAAAATCTATTATGCGGTAATGGGTACGTTACAAATTGGTATCAGAGCATGGTTACAACACTTGGCCTTCTTGGGCACATGAACGAGTTGCGCGGTGACTCCATTCGAGGTACTCTTAAAAGGAGCAACCCTCTATCTTAACCCCCTTAATCAAATGTCGAAGTTAAGAATGAAAACTCCTATTGTGGTATGCATGTGAAAAATATGAATTATGCGCTGGTTATAAATGAATGTAAATATTGACTAACAACAAGCGTTTTTCTTTTGCACACAAGCAGACGATCAATCGCGGGAAACTGCAGATGCATAGAATGGTGACTCACCACGAAGTGGGGGATGGCTCCCACAATAGAGACGAAGAGTCTGAAGAAAGGAGGGCGATAGGGACCCCCCCAGATCTAGCTGAGACTGTGAGGAGCCTCATGGTCGAACTATAGAGCTGCAAGGCCGACAACGAAAGGATGATAAAAGAGCAAGAGAAGCAAACAAAAAGCAATGCAGTCTTACTGCAGAGTTTATCTGACATACAAAGACAATTGCAACATGAACCTGACACCAGTCACATGGACCGACGACAGGCAAGGAAAAGTCGAAGTCCACCTGAGATACAGAAACATGGTCTTTTAAGTGGCCACACTGGGATGAGCACCTCAAGAAAGGTCCACCCCAAAGATAAGGGACAAGCATCGGACGATTCCTCTAGAAAGGAAGCTGGCGACTCGGAGGGATCTTCTACTAGCAGAACTAGTTCTTATTCCAGAAGAAAACGGAAGAAGCGAAAGCATTCCAAAAGTCATAATCTTAAAGAATTCAAGAAGGTCAAACCACCCGCTTTTGACGGTGAAATAAAGAAGGGGGAGGAAGCGGAGGCCTGGTTGCTTGGACTAAAGAAGTATTTCAGAGTCCATGACTTCTCATAAAACTCTAAGGCCCAAGTAGCAACTTTCAACTTGAATGGAAAGGCTTCCATTTGGTGGGAAGACCTTAAGAATGTAAAAGGGATTCACGAAGAGGGCTTGTCTTGGGAACGGTTTGAGAAATACTTCAGGAAGAAGTATCTGTCGGAAAAGTATTTCAACAAAAAGACTAAATAATTCTTTGAACTCAAGCTGGGGAAAATCACCATAAAGGAATATGTCAGCAGATTCCTCGATTTGTTGAGGTACGTACCCTATATAAAAGCAAAAAAGGCAAAGGTGCAATGATTCATTAGTGAACCATCTAAGGACTATCAGAACAAAATTGAGTTTGATGAGCCAAAGACCCTAGAAGACACTATCTGAAAGGCAAGATATTGTTATGAACGGCTTGGGCATCAGACAGAACTTCGCGAAGGCTGGAAGCAGAAGAATAGTTCGGGTTTCCAGAAAAAGGGGTTTAAATCCCCAAGATTTAAAAACTATAAAAAGGACTCAAGGATGAGCTTCCCAACCCAAAGTGTACACCAACAGAATTTCCCCTCCCAGGGCAGAAATAAACCTTCTATATCTGCCCCAGGAAATATCGATAACCCAAAGAGAGAACCCTTGAAATGTTCGGGTTGTGGAGAAGAACATTTGTTGAGGGACTACCCGCACTGACAACAGAACAGACGGAGAAATTAAAACGTTCAAGAAGCTACCACCGTCAATGATGTGGCCAGGAGTGTGCCGCAAATTTATGCAACCTTGGATAATAAACAAGTTGACCACCAAGATTCAGTGGTGGAGATAGAAGGTATGATCACCAGCCATCTAGTGTCTATTCTAATTGACCCTGGTTCAAATTTGAGTTATATAGCCCCTAAGACTATTGATAAGTGTAAATTACAGTCACAAAAACATGCCAAGCCATGGTTGGTACAGTTAGCCACTGGCACTAAAAGAAAGGTAGCGGAGGTCATACCAGCTTGCCAATTCACTATGGGTGAATTCCCCACCCAAGCAACCCTTGACATATTACCCCTAGGATCGTATGACCTATTGATTGTTATGGACTAGCTAGCCACATATAAATCCATACTAGACTATTACCATAAAACCTTAGAATGTGTAAGTGAAGAAGGAAGGAGGACAACCCTTCAAGGGATCCAAAAACCTGTCTCGGTGAGACGAATATCAGTTCTTCAAATGAGAAAGTATTGCAGAAAGGGATGTCCACTATATGCGATACAGGTGTTGAAATCAATTGAAGACAAAAAACCAAGCCTCAAAGACCACCCCACACTAAGAGAATATAGAGATGTATTTCCGGAAGAGGTATCGGGTCTACCTCCAAGAAGGGACATTGACTTCTCGATAAAACTTGCACCAGGAGTGGTGCCAGTGTCTAGAACACCCTACAGGATGAGCGCACCTAAGCTAGTTGAGCTTAAATTACAACTAAAATAAATGATGGAAAAAGGCTATATCCGGCCCAGCGTGTCTCCATGGGGAGCACCAGTCTTGTTTGTGAAAAAGAAAGACGGTACCCTTCGACTATGCATAGATTATAGACAACTCAATAAGGTAACCATAAAGAACAAGTACCCCTTACCCAGGATCAATGACATGTTCGATCAATTGGGAGGTGCTTCCATCTTCTCAAATATTGACTTGAGATCTGGATACCATCAAGTCCGAATCAAGGGTGAAGACATCCACAAAACTGCCTTCAGGACGAGATATGGTCACTATGAGTTTGTAGTAGTACCATTTGGATTAACCAATGCCCCTGCCACTTTTATGTGCTTGATGAACAATGTGCTCAGCAAATTCCTAGACAAATTTGTACTGGTTTTTATTGACGATATATTAATTTACTCCAAGAATAGAGAGGAACATGAGGAACACCTTAGGCTTGTGCTTCAAGTGCTAAGAGAACATCATCTCTATGCCAAATTTAGCAAATGTGACTTTTTCTATAAGCAAATACATTACTTGGGCCAAGTCTTATCTGAAGAAGGAGTAGCAGTAGACCTTGACAAGATCAGGTCTATCATGGAATGGCCTACCCCAAAGGATGTTTCAGATATCAGGTCCTTTATGGGCTTAACAGGATACTATAGGAGATTTATAAAAGGATTCTCCAAGATTGGTTGTCCAATCACTGTCCTCCAAAAGAAGGGGGCTAAATTCACGTGGACACAAAAATGTGAAGAAAGATTTCAAACCCTAAAACATCTACTAACCCATGCACCCGTGTTGAAGATCGTCGATCCTGAAGATGACTTCCTCGTGTGCACAGATGCCTGCAAGGAAGGGCTCGGGGGAGTCCTTATGCAAGGAGGAAGTGTGGTCTGCTATGAATCCCAAAAATTGAATAAGCACGAAGTCAACTATGTGACCCATGATCTAGAGCTGGCCGCCATAGTGCATGCCTTAAAAATGTGGAGGCATTACCACCTAGGAAGGAAATTTGTACTTATGACAGACCATTGTGGATTGCGATATTTGTTTGACCAACCAAAGCTCAATGCCAGACAAGCTAGGTGGATGGCCCTCCTTAGCGAGTTTGATTTTGAAATCAAACATATTAAGGGAAAGGAAAATAAGGTGGTCGATGCCCTTAGCAGAAGTGTGAAAACAATTCACCTGGCAGCGGTGAGCACCTACGAGATAGATGTCAAGGAAAGAATCAGGAATGCACAAGAAACAGACACATTCTTCTGAACCATGACCTCGTACCTAGAGCAAGAACCCACAGGGATAAAGTATGAAGGCTACCAGATGATAGATGGAGGTCTACTAACTTATAGAAACAGATTGTATATTCCAGATTGTGATGACTTGAAGAGGTTCATAATGGATGAACTACATAAGAGACCGTATACTGGGCATCCAGGATACCAGAAGATGATCACGGCCACCAAAAAACAATTCTATTGGCCTGGATTGAAGAAAGACATAGCTGAGTACTTAGTCAAATGCATAGAATTCCAATAGGTTAAAGAAGAACACCGACACCCAACAGGATTATTACAACCTCTACCAATCCTGGAATGGAAATGGGAAACCATCTCCATGGATTTCATCACCGGATTACCAACCTCGACCAAACAGAATGACGCCATCATGGTAGTGGTGGAAAAATTGAGCAAGTCCGCTCATTTTATCCCCGTCAAGTCGACTTGCAAGGCAATAGACATCGCCAACGTATTCATGAAGGAGATATTCAGACTACATGGTATGCCTAAAGTGATCGTGTCTGACAGAGACACAAAATTTACTTCCAACTTTTGGAAATCCTTGATGGTTGGTCTGGAGACCAAATTACTGTTTAGCACAGCCTATCACCCTCAAACCAATGGACAGACAGAAAGAGTGAACCAAATATTAGAATACATGCTAAGGATGCATGTAATGCATCAACCCAAAAAGTGGGAAGATTACTTGCCACTGGTGGAATTCGCCTACAACAACGGCTACCAAGAATCCCTGAAGACGAGTCCTTTCGAAGTCCTCTACGGTAGGCCGTGCAACACTCCAGTCAGTTGGAGTAATCCCGTGAACATAATTTCTATTGGACCCGACCTGTTGAAATAAATGGAACAACAAGCAATTTAGATAAAATAGAATCTAAAGGTCGCTCAGAACAGGCAGAAAATTTACGTCGACCGAAGGAGAACTCCAAGAGAGTTCAAGACGAGAGACCACATATATATCAGAGTTAGGCCCAGGAAGAGCTCCTTGAGGATGGGAGCTTGTGCCAGGTTGGCACCTCGGTATTGTGGACCCTTTGAAGTTCTAGATAGAGTAGGACCTGTAGCCTATAGGCTAGCACTTCCTCCCATAGTAAAAGCACATAAGGTTTTCCATGTTTCATTATTGAAGAAATATGTACATGATTATAATCATGTAATTGACTGGTCTATGATCCAGGTGGAACCGGAGGGAGAATTCCTGCCAGAACCTCAATGCATATTGGACAGAAAGGAAACCCCACTCAAGAACCAAACCATTGCACAAGTCAAGGTGCAGTGGAAACATTTTGGCCCAGATGAGGCTACATGGGAAATGGAAGATGCCATGAAACAGGCATATCCGATTTTGTTTACTTCTCTACATACACATCATACTGATAGATAGAACATCGAGGACAGTGTTCCTTTAAGGGGGAGGGAATTGTGACACCCTGTTTCCCCCAGTCTGTAAAAATAACTATATTGGCCAAGAACATGGCAAACTCAAATATGTGAATGTTTGATTGGACAAGCCTTTGTATAAAAGGTCGATAAATGTAAATTATGTTATGAATATGTGTGGCATGATTGTTGGGAGGGGGATGTGCTGAAAGAGACCACGATAGCTAATGGAAGGTGGTGGAAGGGACCTGGAATGGTGGCGTTAACTTCCACCGAAACAATATCGTACTGGTCTTTACTTGCTCAAAGACCAAAGCAGCTCTCTGACCCTGGAATGAATTACCCGCCAGGATGGTAGGTGGGGAGGCTCCTCAAGAGTTAATGAGGGGATGGGGGTGAACTGCCCATCCGTAGAAGCTCTCAGACCTAACCACGGATGGGGGAATTCATGCCACACGCAATCTTGCAGAACAAGGCAAGAAAGGAAGTGTGGGGATAAGAGGGGGAGGACGCGCGACAGGGAGCGCAGAAGAGAAAACGAAAGGAACTCTAGAAAGACAAAGAGTCTTGAACAGTGAAGAAGGGGGAGAAAACCTTCGTTATTGACTTCCGTTGAGCTAGAAGGAGGAGACTGAATCTCCAAGCATCGTGGTCTAGCTCGGGGGTGGCTAGTGGTAAATCCATCTGGATTCACTGAGCCTACGGTTGGGTGGAAACGAGCACCCCTCTCAGCAGTCGCATCATGTCTGGTGTTTTCTGATAAGTGTTATGTCTTGTATTTTGAATTGCATATCCCAAACGCATGCTCATGTTTTATACGCTCATAAATGGTTTTTGTATAGAAGTGTTTGTCGTGCATTTTGATTTGAAGTAATGGATGCATGCTTATACTTGTATAATCATAATCGGTTTATGTATAGAATGAATGAGTTCAGAATACGAGTTTGTTCCCTTGAGAATTGTCCCATCTACTTGACTCGCGTTATGCCCTGGTTTAATTTCCCGAAGGCACCTTCTCCCGACAAGTTTCCTCACACTCCAAAGCCGAAGTGAGTCCCTTGAAAGGAATACCATGATAGGAAACCCACGAGTTTACTTTTCCCTTACCACAGAGTTTATAGCTTTGCGAATTAGGAAGGATTTTCAGTCAGGTCACCAAGCATAGGGATAATTTACCCAAGAACCCTCTGAACTGTCAGAGCTCTATTGCCCATCGACCTTAACCTTTTCATAGGCAGGAGAGTGGATTTGGAAACGTCCTAAAAGTCCCGAAATATTCGAAGCCATCCATCGGCACAGGACACGTGGCATCCGGGTAGCATTTCATTGACCCGCGACTTGAAGCGGTCAAAGGGTAGGATTGCATGATCTGACGATTTGCGAAATCGCGACGTGATCGTGGTCGTTGATCCAGAAGTGATCTGGACCATCAGTTTAGTGTGAATAGATTTCGGCATTTCGGCGTTTCGGCACCCGGGAAACCAAAGGGTGATACCCTCGTCTTCGTAAGTCGCGAAGTCCTGGTCTACGAAACTTCGAATCAGTTTAGTGTGAATACATTTCGGCGTTTCGGCACCCGGGAAACCAAAGGGCGATACCCCTCATCTTCGCAAGCCGCGAAGTCCTGGTATGCGAAACTCCGAATCAGTTTAGTATGAATAGGTTTTGGCATTTCGGCGTTTCGACACCTGGGAAACCAAAGGGCAAGACCCCTCATCTTCGCCAGTCGTGAAATCCTGGTATATGAAATCTCGACGTGCTCGGAGGATGAGCCCTAGGTCACAGGACAGGGTCACGTGGTAGAAAAGAGGAGTTTCGAAAGGATCTGGACCGTCCATCGGAGGAGATGCGTGGTGAGCAGTCAAAGTTCGGGGAAAGCTCTGAAATCTCGTGAGTCATTGGATCTTGTACAAGAACTCGTGTATCGGGTTTCGAGGTTCGAAGAGTCGAAATACTCGACTCTCTTGCATTTCGAACTCCCGGTTACCGAAATCCCGCTACGGCCAGGACTGTTGGATCAGGGGGAGATTCGCAGCCATCGATCTCAATGAAGGTATGATTTGGGGTTTCGGGGTTTGAAGATTCAAAGGACTTGACTCTCGAGCATCGATGAGTCGTGAATTGTGAAAGGCGCCTCTTGGCTTGGCCTGGGGTCATAACCGATGGTCACATGGAGGTGAAGCTCGCGCTTGGTTCTTGAGTTGTACACGATGGGTTTTCAATGAAAGAACTGGTGGATTAGTTTAGTGAAGGTTTCGACCGGAAGAGCTAGCCTGTGCTAGGACCTCGTAGGAACTCAAGGATTCTGTCCCTCGAGAAAAAGGAGAAAAATCTATTATGTCATAGTGGGTATGTTACAAAACCAATTTTACTATATCTTTGTTATTTTGTGTTAAGAATCTTTTAATAATTTGTATTCATTTCATTCTGCTCATAAAATCCAGATCATGGACCCTTTAATGGTGCAATTTGAATCGAATCTTAAGCGAACTATAGCAGCCATTAAAAAATGGATTCCAGTCTGGAAAGCCACAAGGCAAAAAAAATTATTGGAAATTTATGGTAAACTCTTAAGGCTCTACTCCCTTTTGGATATCAGACCCCTCAGCTAAGAAAAAATTGAAGAACTAAAAAGTTATAAAAACCAAATAAATGATTGGCTAAAAAAAAAGAGGTGGAGTGGCAGTAAAAAATCTGAGCCATATGGCTACAAGCGGGGGATAACAATAAAAAAAAAATTCATAATTATGTCAATCATCGTAGAAATATTAATTATATTTGGGAGGTAAAAAATGAAGAAGGAGAAATGGTGAGCCATTTTGGGATAAATCTGAAGCAAGAGCACGCTTCTTTGAAAACCTTTTTCTAGCCCCAAGGGGGTGTCCGATCCAGGAAATTTTTGAGGTGGTTTCCAAGTTTCAACATGTTTTCAACGAAAAAATGAATCAGTCCTTAGAAGAATAAGTAATTGAATCTGAGCTAAACTTTTCCCTTTTCGTGATGCAGAATGGTTAAAGTCATGGCTCGCACAGATTCATTGTTGAGTTCTTCAAATCCTTATATGATTTGTTGAAAGATGATTTGCTCCTCATGATTAGAGAATCTCGGAGAGAAGGAAATATTTACGGCCCTCTCAACTCGACCTTTCTCTGTCTTATTCCCAAGAAGAAAAACGCAGAAGCCTTTGAGGATTTTAGACCCATTTCGTGTTGTAACATAGTCTATAAGTTGATTTCCAAAATCATTGCTCGAAGACTAAGACCCTTGCTTAGTGAAGTGATCGGAGAAGAACAATTTGGATTTTTACATAATAGGCAAATCCACAATGCTTTGGCCATTGCACAAGAAGTCATCCACTCGGTGAAAAAGAAAAAACTTAAAACAATCATCTTGAAGGTGGACCTCTCTAAAGCTTATGACAGGGTTAACTAGACTTTCATATGTCTGGTCCTAATCCAAATGGGAATAAAGTTAAGGACTATGAACTAGATAATGGGATGTCTTCAAAGCGCGTCCTTTATTGTCTTGATTAATGACTCCCCTTCGCTCTTTTTTAGATATTCAAGGGGTATGCGCCAAGGTTGTCCGTTATCCCCTTTTTTATTTCTCTTCATAGCGGAAGCCCTAAGTAAAATCTTGGAGGAGGCATGATCGACTGGATTGCTGAGAGGTTTAAAGGTGTCAGAATTGGAGAGGGTTTCTCATCTTCTACTTGTGGATGATGTCTTATGCAGTGTGTTTGGATCTTTAACCAATGTCTCTAGGCTCAAGAACATCCTGGACTTGTTCTGTAAATCAACGGGGATGCAGATTAATCCAGAAAAATCATGCATTGCGATAAATAATTTCTCCCTAGCTGAAACAAACTCTTTCCTTAATGTCATCTTGGCTCAGCTAAAAAGTCTTGAAGATGGGATAAAATACCTGGGATTCTATCTAAATAACGATAAGTACAGGAAGGAGGATTGGAGTTGGCTTATACGTAAAGTGGAAGCAAGGATTTCTTCTTGGGTATTTAGAACCTTATCTAGGGGCAGATGACTTGTGTTGATTAAATCTGTCTTGGAAAGCATCCTAGTGTATTGGAAATCCATCCTTGATATTCCCAAAGGTGTCTTGGATAAAATTAGGAGGTTGAGTTGCAAGTACCTATGCGCAGGCAATAATTCTTCTAGGGGTATTCATCTTGCTAGTTAGTCCTCCATTGCCACTCCAAAAAATCTTGGAGGGTGGGGGCTTAAATATATTTGTCCCTTTTCTTGAGCGCTAGCTAGGCAGAATCTTTGGTGCTTAATGCAAGGGAACTCTCTCAAGTCAAGAGTAATCCATTCTAAATACTTTGCTAACCTTTCTATAGCAAATTGGTTTCGTTCACCTTTGAAATCCTCTAAGCATTCATTTTTCTAGAAATCTTTAATTGAGGCATTCCCACTGGTTGTTAATTGGATTACTTGGAAGATCGGTAACGAAAAAAAAATTATATTAGGGGAGGACCCTTGGTTAGGAGCAGGGAATAACCTTAGGCTGTTAGACCCTCTGGTTCATTTTCTAAGCAACCTTAACCTCCTTCAGCTGCATGACATCGAGGTGGGGGATCCTCAGCTTAGAGGAAGATCGGGATGGTGCTCTGCGGTTTCTTTAGATATCTCATTAGACCTTCAAGAGGAATGGGATTCCTTTATCTCCTGACTGTATGAAAACTTCATTTCTCTGGACGTGAGGTCGAGGACTCGCTCTACTGGTCCTTTAACCAAAAAAATGGTTCTTTCACAGAAAAACTGGGATACAAAGCTTGGCAGGAAGAAAGACTATCAGTGCATCCAAAATCATGGTGGAAGTCATTATGGAAATGCAAATCCCCTCTCAATTGAAAAAACTATTTCTGGGTTTCCTTGACCAATAAACTTCTTACTTGGGACAACAGGTTCAAAAGAGGGTGGTGTGGTCCTAATCGATGTGTCCTTTGTAAATCTGATGTTGAATCAATTACTCACCTCTATGTGTCTTACCTGTATGCAGGTCAAGTTTCCAATATCGTTAAAGAAAAGTTAAATATCAAGTTTGAATGGAACAAGGAAAATTTGGAAGAATGTTATCAGCTATGGATACAAGATCGGGTTGTGAATCTTTATTATGGTTTTCCAAGCATCATGATTTAGAACATTTGGTGAGCTCGTAACTCGACCATTTTGAAATACAAATGGATTCCCCTAGAGGTGACAACTTCCATTAGTCTCAATCAGGCTTCATAATTCAAAGATGATCCTAAGGACCCAAAAATTTGCATCCTTGTTCTCTCAACACTAGATTATGACATGGCATGGGGATATTTTGATGGAGCCAACCAGGGACACCCTCCTTCATGCGGAGTTGGGGTTGTCCTTTTTATTAAACAAAATCATTACATATACATCAGATATGCCCCTCGAGGAGTTTCCAACAACAGAGCTTAGTTAATCACTTTATGGACTCTTTTGGAAACAACAAAACAGAAGGACATAAGAAAGCTAACTCAAAACTGGCAATTGATTGGTCCCAAAGAAAAATATCTATTCAAAATGTCAACCTGTCCAATATTATGAGAGACATTAAGTTGTGTTTCCAATCCTTCGAGTGGCTCTCATTCCATCATATTTTAAGTGAATTCAATGTAAAGGTAGACAAATTATCTGTTGGACACACCTACCACACTTAGAGGGGGGGGTGAATGAGTGTGGGGATCTTTTTCCCAAAACTTCCCTCTTACACAAAAACTACTTAGTTAACATTCAACATTTTCTCATTACTCATTGTTGTCATTTATAATCATTTAGATGTGAATACATATCAGCAACATATCATCAACAAATCATCTCCACAAGGAACACAAAGAACACAAGATGTATGTACAATTTTTATTTTTGTTATGGACTTCAATCCAGGGGTTTTTCAGCAACAACTGAATAGAGTACAACTCTACAAGAGCACCAGCTCTATATGCAAGATTGAGCTTACATTCTCATCACCAACTGAGATGAGGCAACAATCCTCAACAGATATCAATCTGTCAACATAAACAAGTGCATCAACCATGCACCAGCCTGTGCCAAACAACCTGTAATCAACTTGTACCATAAACAAGTGCATCCAACCATGTACCAAGTATATATCAATCATGTGTCAAATACTCATCAACAATGACTCATCAATATGTACCAACATCATCAACTACACACCTCATGTATGTGCCAACTCATCAACTGCTTGTCTCAACCATGACTAGTTTTGGATTAGTCAACAACCCCAACTTGAAATAATCATAATTGTGTACCTCTAATGAATAAAGATATGAAACTGATACACAATTTTCTTCAGTGTTTTTAATGCAATTCCTCCGGGTGGAACTACTTGGAACCTCTCAGAAAAGACGTTATAGCAAAAATGGCATACCTTGCTGAATTCTGGCTTATTCTAGAGAGCGACCTTGTAGAGCATGGCCCGCACAAAATGTTCATTGAATTGATATGAAACTGTTACACAACATACTACAGCCTATACCCTAACCAACACATTTGGTATCACTGAATTTGGATCTGTTATGAAGAAGTTATGACGTTTTTACCCGAAACACATGTTTTTGACTAGTTTCAGGACTAGCCACAAACCCTATTTTCCACGGAGTGTAACTCCCAAAATACAACGACCCACAAGATGAATATTTTACCACAGATACTTGGGTATGTTTTCTCAATGGCATAGCAATTTCACGGTCTGAATCATTATAGAAAAAAATTATAGCGAAAATGGTGAGATGACCTGTAAATAACCTACCTTAGAAAGCATCATCAAAAGAATTTATCCTCCCTTCAATTCCGGCCCTCTTTTCTTCACCTTCCTTCTGAAATTCAGCTTAGATAACCTTGGTTACCTCAGACACCTATAGATCTTCAATATGCTCAAGTGTTCCACACGAAAAATGCTCAAGAAGCTCTCACAAGAAGCTCTCCATCAATACTCCAAAAGATATTCTCACAAGAAGCTCTCCATTGATCCACAAAAAGGATGATCTACAAGAGACCATTGCTATCTTATTTATAATTTCATCCTCTAGGTCACATTCTTTATCATGGCCTGTTTTGTCTCTGGATTGGCCCAACCCATTTTTAGCGTCCCCTTAACCCATTTCTAGGTCCCTTATCCTATTTTCCTTATTTTAAGGTTGGCAACTTATAAGTAAATTTTTCAATATTTTATCATTTAAATATGTTCGTCTTGATTTTTATATGTACGTTATCATTTCTTGGTTGCTTATACTTCTAACATTATTTAAATAATCTACTTTGACTTTGTCACCTTACTTTATCATTTTAAATAATGATTTGCTTCTTTTAGGTCAACCTGTTTTTTCTTTATTTTTAGGGTTGTTTCCTTTCCACATAAATAGAAGGTTCTCCAATATATCATTTTAAATATTCCTTCTTGATTTTGTCCTGCCTTTATCATTTCTTGACTTCTGCTTTATTATTTAAATAATCCTATGACTTTATCCTTTAACATCGTTTTAAATAATAGTTTCTTCTCTTTTAGATCACTTTGACTTCTTTGACGCTTGGGGAGCTTCAAGCCCAGCTATATGGGATCCTTCATCTTAAGTAAAGGCCATAACTCTCAAACCATGAGGAGTTATGTGACATTCCACATACCACCGAAAATGTTTGACAGACACTATCCATCTAGGATAGTTTCACATAATGATTTCTTCTTTTAGGTCACTTTGACTTCTTTGACCTTGGGGGCTTCAAGCCTTCATGTGGGGATCCTTCATCTTCGTAAGGCCATAACTCTCAAACCATGAGGAGTTATGTGACATTCCACATACCACCGAAAATGGTATGACAAACACTATCCATCTAGGATAGTTTCACCAACAATTTCCTTGATCTTCATCCCATTATTACACATACAAACATGGGTCCTCCAACCATTCTTCTAGGATAACTCAATCCGTAAAGCGTCTTCCCATGAGGGATTTCACCATAAGGGGACCACTTTGGACTTCATCCATTTGTGCACCTTATCAATCATGATAAGAAAATAATGAGAGCAAGGGTCCTCCAACCATTCTTCTAGGATAACTCAATCTGAAAAGCGTCTTCTCGTGAGGGCTTTCACCATAAGGGGACCACTTTGGAGTTCATCCATTTGTGCACCTTATCAATCATGATAAGACAATAATGAGTCATCTATACATTTTTCCAACAATGCATCATATACCAATGAAACCACAACGATCCATCTTCATCATGTATCAATGACAACTCATTAATCCATCTTCATCATATCAATGACACCTCATTGATCCATTTTCATCTATGCATTCTCATCAAGGAAAATACATATTATATTACATCAATCATCAATCAATCAATCCTTTGGCATCAATCAATCACTTGACATCAATCAATCAAACCATTGGCATCAATGACAACATGATCCAACATTATCAAAGGAAGCACTCCAGTTGCAAAGAGAAGCATTTGGGTACTATGAGTATTTCGATGGAGTTGAAAATGAAGCAATGGACTTTCATCTATAACACAATTTGAATTAAAATGTTTTTAAGAATAGACAGTAAATGTATGTTAAAATTTGTGTAGAGATGTTAGCAGCACATGTGTTGGTTTTGACAACTATTTTTTAATAGTAGAAGAAAGCTTGAGCAAGTTTTTTGATTGTATGTAACATGTATATTCGATGAATATATAAGCTTTTTTCCAAGGAAAAAAATAATTAGCAAAATACAAAATTGAAGTTCATGTGGTTTAGTTTGACCACCTCAAATTGTGATTATGCAAAATTAATATTCATTGTTCTGTGCACATAAGAAAACATTTCACTCTCCAACACAATAAACTTAAATTTCTTATTAGGACAAATTATTAGTGAAATGTGGATGATAATTTATATAGATATAATTCATTAAGTTTGAAAAAGAAAATCACACTATACATTCACAAGATAAATGTATTCAACTACATAAAAAGATAAATTTATTAATTTTTCATTTAACTGAATTTATTAATTTGTTTGTTTAATCGAATTTATTAAATTTCAATTTAGTGATTAAGATGAATTATTATTAAATTTCAAGTAATTTCTTTTTTTTTAAGGTCTGAAAAAACAAATTTGGTCTCAATGGACGTTAATTGTTATCATCATTATCATCATTTTTTTTTAAAGCTAAAAATTCACTTTCTATTATGTACAGTAAAAGAAGGTGTTGCATCGTGAGGTTGGGGGACTTGCCAAAAAGGAAGCCAAGTTCCCTACCAGCTCAATAGTCTCAAAATTTAAGATATTAGTCATTACTATATGTTTCAGCCAGAGATATTTCAGCGAAGAACTTAACTAGTATACTAGCCTATATCTATCCATAACATTATAAACTACAAAAGAAACTATAAAATTCAAGTTGACCTGAATCAATGTTTTGGAGAGGAGATGGTCTCCTCCTTTTCCACCTCAAACATCAATTCAGCCTCCTCCTCATCTAATAGGGTGGCCTTGGAAGCTTGTGTGTCGGTGTCCCTAAGAAATCTTTGCTCGCTTTCCTTCTCCCGATCCATATTCCACCTTAGAAACCTTGATTTTGATACCAAATACCATTTGGCACATCACTTCGAACTTTCCTTCGAATATTTTGATTGTATGAAGGATTTATTTTTTATCCTCCTTGCATTTTTTGTAATGCTTGACCAACCATCGTCTTCATTGTCCAGTATGTTTTCACAATTTTAAAGAATTTAGTATCCCAAGTTCTGGAATACATGGGATCATCTAGCCAGCCTTGAATATCCTCCCTAACTTTCTCGTTCGAAGTTAACTATTGTTTTTCCCTCACCATCTCCTCCACCTTCTCGACTTCTCTTTGAGTTTCTTTCGAGCAATTTTCAATAAAACGATGCTTGGCTTCCCATGCTTTATTTTTTACTCTAGTAGTGGAAGTTTTATGCTTAGACGAAGACACTCTCTCAATTATCCCCTTAACCTTGCATTTTTCGAGCATTTCCCCCTTTACCCACGGCTCGACCCATCTCAGAGATCAGATAAAAGCACAACCACAGACCCAAGAATTAACATGGCCTCGGCTCAGCCCCAACCCCCAATATCTTATTTCCTACAGGACTCCAACAACACCCTCCTCTACTTCTACCAGGCTTCACTAAAGAGACCAAACCCTTCTTATCAGAATAAAAACACAAGCCGAGGACACGAAATGAAATGACCATGAACCTGCCACATGTAAATGGTAGTCAAAACAAGGTCAAAGAAAACAAAAAACCCAGGAGAGACTCTTCATCGAACCATAGGTGCCCATCTCATTGTCGCCCTGACAACATCGAGAAGGCTCCCAAACTAAATTTCTCCCTCAACCAAATTTCACAGAGATATAACCTTCTCTCGCCCTTTCTTACCATAATTGCATGATCATTCCCATCTCCAGCAATCATCAAATGAAGCTTCCATGTCACAACCAACCTATCTTCCTTCATATCTCCTTACAACACCATAACTCTGCCCTTCACATCATTGTACATCTGAACATGCATGAACGTCCTCCACATCATCGCATGTGCTGGGAGTAATGTTATCGTAGTCCCCCCTGCACATTCCAATGCTTGTGAATTAAACCCCTATCATGCCATCCACTTCCTTGACAAATGGTACCTCCTTGCATTGTTGGGTGGTGACCTAGCCTGCCACTTATGCATCCAAGGTTCCACCGCTTGAAACCCCATCTGTGGAATCATCATTATCATCATTAAAAACCGACTCAAGCTTGCATTTTAATAGATATAGAAATCATGCATAAATTAATTGAATTTATTAATCTCTTATTACATAGTAGACTTTGTCACAATAAGATAGAATTATAATTCAAATGAGTTTTATCACCCCAAACAAAATTGAGATTAATAATTCTTTATATTTTAAAAATAATAAGAAGAAGAAAAATTAATATTAGTTTAAAGATTAATATTTTTATTATATTTTTTTTTATTTGGAATAAGTTAATCATAATAAATGGATTTTAATTGGTTAATAAATTTGATAAGAAACCTACTCAAATTTTAAGCATAATTTTACCATGATTTAAGATATATATATGTTTGAGCAATGCTCTTAGGATTTTGTTTAATTATAAACATATTTAAATCATTAAAAATTAGATTGGTCTTCCATATTCATGAAAATTTTGACTTTCTATATCATCATATTTGAATAACTTAATGGAAGTTTGCTATAAAATTAAATGATTCATTTTTAATTAACATGCATCCATCACTTTTTATCTAAGAAAAACTTTTTAAGAAAACCAAGGGATGTTCTCTACATATGTGGAGTGGAGGCATTTCTAGTGAAACCATAGGTATAGATTATGTGTGTCACCCAAAAAAATTCTAACTAAACACTTGCTAACATAGAACTAGCAAAATGCACAATAATATTAGCAAAAATTGGGAAAGCTAACCCTTTAAGTTAATGAGGAGTAATGAATGATCAAGAAAGGAATAAGAAAGCCAATTTATGTTGGTTGTACATATCACTTAACATTTTTTCCTACAACATTAACAACTCAACTATATAAACAACAATATCTTTGTGAATACACATAAGCCCTTATGAACAAAAGACCTTTGAACATAGAGAGGGCTGCCATGGATGACCCAGGTAAACCAGGTGATCCAGGCCATCTTAGTTTCCTTACTTTAGGTCGCCTTGAGACCTAGTGTGTTCTAGTGTCCCCCTGGAGATGGGAGACTCTTTCTTGTATTGTTTTCGTTTGTGCTTCTCCTTTCTCGCTGCGTTGTATGCCTCTGTTTTCGCACTACTGTCCTCCCCGTTTTTTCCTCTGATTTTGTCTTCTTGCACAGTCTTCTGACTTTTTAGATTCCAGTCTCGGTCTGTCTCCTCCGATCTGTAGCTGTATTTTCCCGATACCTCTCGCTTTCACCGCTCTGGCCCACCTACTTTCCTACTTTCTGTTTCTGCCATTTTCTAGTGGAAAACGGTGGGTCGCCTGAATCCTCAACATGGACTCACGGACTCATCCTCTGGTGGAATCTTCCGACGATCCCTACTGGCACCAGGCGGGACTCTTTGATAAAGTTGATGCACTCATTTCAAACTCACAGCTTTTTCCCTCCAAATCTCCTTTTTCAAAAACTCTCACTACTCCCGCGGTATCCCCTATGGATCAGTTCTGTCTACCAGAAGTTGATCCACCCGTCTCTGACAGTTCCTTCCCTGCCCCCACTGTCCCTCCCCCTATCCAAAAGTCTGCATATAGTCGAAAAGTTTGGAAATCAAAAAGGAAGTCGGCTCGACTGGTGCTGGGCGACAGCGTGGGTTTGGAGGAACTGTGTAAAATGTCTACCTGCGCTCTGGTCAGCAGGGTCTCTTATAAGAGTTTGAATCCATAGCCGTTGGAGGATTGGATTAAGAAAACTTGGTTTCCTCTCCTTGGTTACTCGTCGGAGGTTTAATACCTAAAAAAAGGTTGGTTATGTTTTCACTGTAAATCTCCGATTGATGCATCTCTTTTACTGTCTTCTCAGTGGCCCTTCGGTGGTAGTAGTCTCATGCTCAAGTGTTGGAGGCTGGCTTTCAATCCAGATACCGATTACTTTACACACAGACATCTTTGGGTGCTCCTCTCGGGACACCCACTGCACCTCTGGAATGAAGGTGCCCTGAGAGCTATAGGTAACTCTTTAGGCAAATTTATAGCTCTGAACACTCAGACTCTCAACAGTTCTCTGAGAACTATGGGCAAAGTGCTGGTTGAAATAGATATTACTGCAGGGTTGCCTGAAACCTTGGAGATTGATTGGCGGGATCGAAAGTTGCTCCAGAAGTTGGACTACCTCGGGCTTCCTTTTCGGTGTAATCTTTGCTGGGAAACCGATCACCTTCGTAGATCCTGCCCCGGTAAGCCCTCTCTAGACTCATCGGATGATTCAGAACTCCTCCTCAACCTGCCGGATTATCCTACTACAGATCCTGCCCTAGCTTATCTGGAAGTTCCCTTCGACTCTCCCGCTATTCCATATCCTACTGTTGAGGCCTCTCCGCGGTCCATTTTACTGCAGCTCTGCCATGCTCTCTTCTCTTCTCTCACTACGACTGAGAAGGAATCCATCAATAGTTTCTCCTGGCTCACTCCCCTCTCCGTTTCTTTTCTTCCCCCTCCAGAAGCTGCGCAGCTCCCTTTACCTGCCTCCATTCTCCCCTCTGCCTCTGCCCCCCTCCCGACTCCTGTTATTGATGCAGACCTTTCAAACTCTGCCCTCTTCTCCTTCGACTGTCCTCACTAGCTCTCCTCTCTCCTTTCCGGAGTTGGACCCTGCCTCTTCAGTGCTTCCCGGATACAACCAGTCCGAGCAGGTGGATGATACACTATTGGAGGAGTTAAATACATCGACACTTTCTTCGGTGCTTCCCAGATACAATCAGTCAGAGCAGGTGGATGTTTCTCTATTGGAGGAATTAAATACATCGACACATTCTACTTTTCTTCCGGCTAATACAGTGCAGCTCCCGGTGTACCGTGGTAAAGATCTCCTCTTGCCTATTTCTGAGGCTGGTACTTCATCCTCCTTACCTTTGGACACGGACGCCAAGTCTTATGCCTGGTCGCGAGGAATCAGCTCGAAACTCTCCCCTCTTCAGACCAGAAGTTCCAGAAAAAAAAAGGAGATTATGAGCTCGCAGCATTCGGATCCAACTCCTTCTACTCTCGACAACAAGGCCCTTAGAGCACTGAAAGCCTTGGCTCGATCCAAGTAATGTTAGTACTCTCCTTGAACATACGAGGGATTGGAGGTACTCTCAAGTCTGCCTCCTTCAGAAGATTATTAGAGTGTTCAAAGCCTGATGTCTTATTTCTCCAAGAAACCCTCTCGGCTGACCATAAAGCCAGAGATTTTGTGCATCTTTTCCGTCCTTCGTGGGTCTCGGCAGTTGTAAATTCTATTGGATCTTCCGGAGGTCTGCTGGTGGCATGGGATCCCAGCCTTTACAACTTGAGACCCTTCCTTTCTAGTGGGGGAATCCTGATCCTTGGTCGTTGTTTAGCTTCAAAGCAGGATGTTGCTTTATTAAATATATATGGGCCCTATGTTGATAAACAGAGCTTCTGGACAAATCTTGATTCCATTGGTCTTCTCTCCATTCCAAATCTCATCATTGGTGGAGATCTTAATTTAATTCTTTCGGCAGATGAAAATTGGGGTGGTACCTTCCTGCCAGGTCCTCCGGAAGCTTTCTTCAAAAGGATTTTTGATTCAAACAACCTGATTGATGTTCGGCCGTGTCGACTAACTCCCACTTGGAGAAATGGGCGGACTGGACCTGCTGTGATTGCCAGAAGACTTGATCGCTTCCTGGTTGCTGAAAGTATCGTGTCTTCGTCGGGTTTCCCATCTTCGTGGGTTGAGTTTCCCTTTGTGTCTGACCACGCGCCTGTCCTTCTTCAGTTAAGGTTTCTGGTGCTTCACCCTTCTCCTCCTTTTAAGTTTAATCATCATTGGCTATCGTCCGAGGCTTACTCCGATTTAGTTCATTTGGTTTGGAGGGATCCTTGTTTTCAAACTGAAGTAAATCCTCAACGGCGCCTAGTCTGGAAACTAAAAGTTCTCAAATCAAAATCGAGAGATTGGTTCCACGATTTAAAGGCTTTGCAAAAATCAAGCATAATCAAACTGGAATCGGAAATTTCTCAGCTTATTCACTCCTCGTCCATTGCTGCTTTAACTCTAGAGGAGTCGGCCACTCTAAAACAGCTTGAATCAAATAGAGCCTCCCTTCTTCTTTCGGAGGAGAACAGCTGGAGATTGCGCAGCCGTGCGACTTGGTTAAAATGTGGTGATACAAACTCAAGATTTTTTCATAATGTGGCCAGTTACAACAGAGATAAAAAGTTCATTTGGTCGATTAAAGGTAGTGGAGACGAATTTCTTAGTGGTCAGAGGGCCCTCCAGGATGAGGTCGTTTCTTATTTCAGTCGCCTATACAAAAAAATCCTCAAATCTTGATCTCCGGGGGATGGTGTCTACGGCCAGCCTCTTTCCCTGCTTTGTCTCTACTGTTGAGGCAGCCGACCTCTACAAACCAGTTACCCTGTCCGAGTTAAAACAAATTCTGGTACACTTCAAATCGGAAAGAAGCCCCGGGCCTAATGGCTGGTCGACAGAATTTTTTTGTTTCTTTTTCGACCTTGTTGGTTTGGATCTTCTTCAGATGGTGGAAGATTCCCGTATCACTGGCAAGATTGTGGGTAGTCTTAATTCTTCTTTTTTAGTCTTGATTCCAAAAGAAAGTAAGTCGCTCTCCTTCAGTGATTACTGCTCGATCTCCCTCTGCAACCTCATTTACAATTTAATCTCTAAGGTCATTTCAAACCGGATCAAGCCTTTCCTCGAGAGGAGTCTCTCAGCTGAGCAGTTGGGCTTCTTGCAGGGCAGAAGGATCCAGGATGCGATTGGAGCTGCCCATGAAGGTATCCACAGCATCAAAAAGTATAATTTAAAAGCTCTGGTTATGAAACTAGATCTCAAACAAGCTTTCGATTGTATCGATTGGGAGTTCCTGAGATTGATTCTATACTCAGCTGGGTTTGGTGAATTGCTCATCGATTGGATTATGTCCTGTGTCTCTAGCTCAAACTTTGTTGTTCTGATAAATGGTGAGGCATCCAGATTTTTCAAAAGTGAGAGGGGGCTCCGCCAGGGATGCCCTCTCTCTCCCTACCTCTTTATTCTGATTATGGAAGGTCTCAGCCTTCTTCTCACAAAAAAATTCTCCGAGCACCAAATCTCCGGCATAAAGGTCTCTAAATTTATAAAATTGGTTCATCTCTTGTTTGTTGATGATGTTCTTCTCATGTCAAAGGCCGATTTATCTGAGTGGTTGGTAATCCTTGAGGTACTGCAGCTTTTCTGCTCCGTCTCAGGTTTATCCATTAATTTCTCCAAATCCTCCGTCCACTACTGGGGTCTTTCAGATGTTGAACTGCTCATCCTCAAGGACTCTGTCCCCTACACTTTTGTAAACCTGAGTGAAGGCTTCAGGTATCTCGGATTCCAGTTGAAATTGGGAGCCTCCTCCCCGGAAGATTAGAGATGGCTAGTGGCACATTTTGAAAGAAGGATTAATTTTTGGTGTAACAAATGGTTGTCCCTGGGTGGCCGTTTCATCTTGGTCAAGTCGGTTCTGGAAAGTCTTCATGTTTTCTGGATGTCACTGGAAAAAATTCCAAACAAGATCATTATACTTTTACGGAGACTCATTTTTAATTTTTTGTGGAATAGTCATCCTGGTCATTTTCGTTTCCATCTGTGCAACTGGGTCGATCTGTCCAAACCTCGGAGAAATGGGGGTTGGGGGCTCATGAACTTGTCCTTGTTCAACACGGCTCTCCTGGCGAATTCTTTTTGGAGAGCTGCCTCCATCGATAGTATCTGGCATCGTATTATTGCTGACAAATATTTGGGCTCCCTGCCGCTTGCTAGTTGGATCCGTAAGCCTGCATTTCAGCTGAGAAAGGCTTCTCCTTTCTGGAAAGGTATGGTTACTTCCATTCCTGTTATTCTTCATTGGCTTGTGTGGAAACCAGGAGATGGTACAGAGATTCGTATAGGTGGTGACAAAATACTTGGTTTGGGCGACCGGTCCCTCCTATCCATCGATTTACGGTCTCTACTCCGACATCAAAATATTATACATCTTGCTCAGGTTAAAATACAGCCAGGCTGTCGCACCCTCCCTGACAGATGGCTGGACAGTGGGGATTTACACTTAAGTAATCCGTCAGTGATTGAGTGGGACCACTACATCTCGGCCCTCAAAGATGTTGGTGTCTCACTCTCTTCGTGTCCTGATACTCTTCGTTGGGCTGGTGGAGATGCCACGGGAAACATTACAGTTAAGAACCTTTATAAAGCTCTTCTCAATCAGCGGTATCTTGATGTGGATCGCTCGTGGTTCTCTCTTGTTTGGCGTTGGGAGATTCCCCTTAAGCTTAAGTTATTTATTTGGCTCGTTGGAAAGGAGAAATCGCTTACCTGGGACATGTTACGCCGGAGGGGTTGGGAGGGGCCGGGAATCTGCCTTCTCTGTAGCAGAGCGTCTGAAGATATTCATCATTTACTGGTACATTGTTCCTTCACTCAGTCGGTATGGTCTCTTGTGCTCAACCATCTTTCGCTGCATTTAACTTGGAGCGACACCTCCCTCTCAAATAGCTACACTCGGTGGTTGGCTCAAACCTCGGCGCCTAAGTCTTTACCGGTTCTTGTTTCCTGGCAGATTTGGACTGCCCGTAATCGTGCCACTTTTGATTCCCGTCCTCCTTCTTTGCAAGTGGTGCTTCAAAAAGTCTTGGTCTCCTTCCATTGGAAACAGCCATTGCAAAAGCCTCCTAAACTTAAAGTCTGCGATATAAATTTGTTGGATGGCTACACTGTAGCATGTTTCAATGGAGCGGCTCTGTCCAGTGGAGGCTGTTGTGGGGCGGGGGGGTTCTTCAAAACTCACCCATCTAGGATTACACTGTGGTTCTTAAACTGCGGAGTAGGCACAAATAATAAAGCTGAGTTATTGGGCTTATGGGCTTCCCTCTTTCTTGCCTCCTGCTGGTCTATTAGTCACCTTCACGTCCTTGGTGACTCGCGAATTATCATTGATTGGATTTCTCAAAAGTCCAAGCTCCAAACAGTCCACAATGATAGCTAGAAGGATAAAACGATGGAGTTGTCGAAAACTTTCACTGACGTCAACTATCACCATATCCCCAGATCTCACAATAGAGAGGTGGATGCCCTCTCAAAAAGGGCTTTAAAGGAAGCAGTCGGTAGACTCTCGGTTTTCCATAGAGATAGAGGGATAGAGAGTCCTACCACATCTATAAATGTCTTTGAATGATGTGGGTTGTTTTCCTTTTTTGTTGTTGGTGGTTTATTGGGTGCCTTGCTCGTTGTTTTTACCTTTCCTTTTCGGTTGTTCCTCATTGATTGTATATGCTTGTTTTGGTCCCTCCCTGTTGGTGGGCTTTCCAGGCTTCGGTAATGCTGGCAGCTTTGCATTGTAAAAAAATTTATACCTTATATAAATTGGAGCAATTTTCTCTTGAAAAAAAACTACTCAACTATATAAACAACAATATATATGTGAATACACATAAGCCCTTATGAACAAATACCTATAAAATACAAGAGGAACCAAATCCTAAAAAAATTCTTAAAAACATTCTACTTCCATAAATGCAACTTACCTCTCACGTTTTATATTTTTTTTAATATGAATATGTAAATTTTCACATTTAATATTTTGACCTTTAAAATTTTAGAAACTTTGATAAAAATTTAAATATTAAAAAAATATCCAAACATAAAAAAAAAAAAATCATTAAAAAATATTCTTTATTAACTTAGTTTGAAAGTCATGTGTCTATTTTATTGGAAATATCCCCTTGTAAAGAGGTTTATTCCTTAATGCTCCCACCTCTTGATGTGAGTACCATGATTCGTGAAAAAGCGAAAGAAAGACGTTAAAGTTCCTTTAAAACTTTATATTCCAAAGGTGCTTTTTTAAATACATTAATTCCCGCATAAATACATTAACGACGTAAAGGTTAATTATCGTTGGTTAAGCTATTACATCGATAAAGTTCACACTCAATCATTCACTACACTAAGTAGGGGATTGGTTTGAATTTGAATTTAGATAGTTTTCATGATAATTGCTACACTTTGTTGTTAAATTACAATTTTTAGATAGTTCTCGTGATAATTGATACACTTTGTTGTTAAATTACAATTTATCAAATATTAATATTAATGGTTGATTGTTAAATCACAATTTATCAAATATTAATAGTTGACTTTAAGGTGGAGATGGATGGGTTTTTATCCACTTATGTATGTATCGGAAATGTAATGCAAATCTCACACATACTACTACCTTAAGGTATTATCATGACACTTTAAAGAGTCAAAACATATTTTTTTACTTTATCCCACTATTGTTGTAAATATTTTATTATTAGCTTGTAGGTTATGTGACATTATAAGGCATAAGTTCATTAAGATTTGAATTTGGGGAATTCTTAAAATTGTTACTAGATCACAACTCGACGAAATTTAAAATTGTTTTCCTTGATGAAGGCATGGATTTGTGCATAATAAGTGCAATGCAAGCTTCACAAATTTGATCGCTACTTCTAGGTACACTCAGGTCATTTTAAGAAGCTAGAAAGACTTCCTACTTTACCCCCTTATTATTATAGTCAATAAAGTAATTTATTGTTGGCCCATAGATTATACAACATATTAAAACACATGCTCACCAAGATTGGAACCAAGGTATCTTAACATAACTGCTCCAAGTTGTCGTTAAACCATAGTCGGATGAACTTTAAAATCGTTGGACTTAAGAAAGACATGAAGGTGGGCTTTTATCCACTTATGTTTGAGTGCAGAGTGTAATGCTAACTTCACACATTTCGTTGCTACCTCTAGGTGTCTTCCTAACATCTAAAGAAGTGAGAAAAACTTCTAATGTTATTCCAAAAAAATGCCCCATAACGAAAGAATTTGCCATCTTTGTAAGACTAAGAGTGTGGAGGATGAAAAGCACTTTCTCTTTAAATGTGTTATATATGTACACATTAAATCTCAATTTCAAAATATTTGTAACAATATCGATCTTTATAAATTGTTAACTCATCAAAATGACGAAGAAATTGTTTCCATGTTGTCATGCTCCCATCGTCCAGTCTATATGTGATAATGTGATTAGTGGTACCTTGCTAGCCCTAATCAACAACTGGCTCACAAAGGACCCCAATCAATAATCGGCTCATGAAGAGCGAACATGTCACAAGTGGGATTTGAACTTGAGTGGGAAGGATAACAACATCTCCTCGCAACCACTCAAGATAAACAAAATTGATAAAACGATAGAGATTTAGGAAAACTTCATTCTAATTTTTTCGAGCATAGAATAAAATTGTAAAGCAAACCAATTAATTCCTTACCATTTTTCTCAAGGTTTGATAAACCAAAGTTGATCTTAGTGGACAATAAACTTTTTTCCAAGGAAAACACCTCACATAAAATCCTTTAAATACTTCCCCATGATTCACGGATGATAAACGAGATAAGTTATCACACCTAATTACAAAACCTAACCTCGAAAGAATCAAGAGAATCAAACCTGTAACCACCCCCAACTTTAAAAAATAAATCTCACATGTAACTCATAACTATTTAAACTAACCCTCAAAACTTCAATATACAATACATATCATCACCATCAAAAAAAAAATTATTATTAATCTATTAATTATACAACCCATAATAAAAAAATAGATTTATCAAAATTTAAACCCGATCATCTTTTATTCCAATTTATTGTTATATTACATCATTAATATTATTTTTAATATTAGAACATTAATATTTGAAATTCGTTGAATTTAAAACAAATCTTTGTTCTACGTTATTGGTAAAGTTGACTTTACCATAATTCCATTTTATGATATTAATAAATAAAATTTTAAAAAATAATAAAGTATGTTCATTTATTTGAAAATAAAAGCTTTATACTTTAGATGCTACATCCATCTACCTTAAGGAGAAGACGTATGCAAAGCAACGTGACCCTTTGGAATCATTTGCCTTTAATCTATATCAAGTCGTGTACACAAGTTATTCCACATTATATTTGATCATATAATTAAGCAAAAATTTTCATGGAAAAAAAGTTATTCCACATTTATCAAATAATGGTATCTGCTACAAGCAGTATTAGTATTATTATTTTTAATGCATATTTTTAATTTGGTTTTCGTTATGTTATGTTGAATTTTAATGTTATATTGAATTTTAATATTTTATTAGGTGACTATAATAATGAGTTTATTGTTTTTTGTGATTGGTGGAATCAATAATTAGTTGGGTACGTACTCTCGTGATAGGAGGTTGTGTTATCTGATTGTTTCCACTATAACCTCCAAGCATGCCAATGCAACCCCTCACACAATACACAAGGTAAGTCAAGGGTTTTGAATCGATGACTTCACATAACAGAGTATCATAACAATACATTTCATCATTCGCGTGACAGGAGGTCGTGTTATCTAACTGCTTCACTATAACCTCCAAGCATGTTAATACAACTCCTCACACGACACACAAGATAAGTCAAGGGTTTCGAATCAATGACTTCACATAACAGAATGCCTTAAATATACATTCCATCATTTATTGTTCTACAGCTCTGGGGGCTTGCAATGAGTTTATTGTTCACTACTCTTCGATATATATTATTTTTTATTTTTAAAGTTTAACATAAAAATAATTAATATTTTTTTTATTAATTAGATTTATAATTGTTTTAAGTGGATATAGACTTTGGAGTTTTATTGTCGTAGTAATTAATGTCATAGGACAAAAGTTTTAATAAAGCATATTTTCAGGTTTGTTTTTTATTTATTTTTAATTCTAAAGTTTAACATAGGAACCAATCGATTTTATTTTTTAATTAATTCGATGTATAATTATTTTTATTGAACATAACGTTTGAGGTCTTATTATTTGGCTCTGATAAAACATATATTTAGCAGTAAATAATGTTATCGGGACAAATGTTTTAATAAAGCATATTTTTAGTTTTTTTTTTAATACTTATCTTGGACACCGATTACTCTATGTAATTTACTCTATGTTTAATTTGGTGAGCGATTCTTATTTGAAAGGAATTTAAATGGTGAGTGATTCTTATTTGAAAGGAATTTAAACATTTATGAAGGGAAAATTAATACACACATTTACTTTTTAAAGGAGATATTCTACTAGTATTGATGTATATTAAAAATAACCAAAATTTCAAGATTATGTATAAATTAAAAAATAAAGTTAAATAAAATTAATTCTCTTATGTTTCTAAACCCATATTAAAAATAACCAAAGTTTTAAGATTATGTCCAAATTAAAAAATAAAGTTAAATAAAATCAATTATCTTGTGTTTCTAAACCCATTAATATTAATGCGGTGATGCTTGGCAACATTTTCCACTACCATTCTATGATTGCCCTATTATATGGAAAATACATTCCCTAGTTTATGGGAACTATTAATGAAATTATTGTTTAAAATTTGTAGAGCTTGAACCTGCAATTAGGTTCCATGATCGTAATAAGAAAACAAAAAATACAACAAACATAAGATATTGTCCTCTATCTCCTCTAACTCCGAACCTCAAGATACAAACTACACACTAATGTAATTCATCAGTAAAATATCTCATGCATATTTATCTTTTGCAAGTACAAAATTTTCAAGTATTAATAGTGATATAATAGCAATTCATCGATAGAAAATCTCATGCATATTTATCATTTGCAAGTAGAAATTTTAAATGATGTATAAATTAAGATTTGAACCTTCTTATGTGTTAGCGTCGGAAGTCACTCCTGGATCGCTTGCAGGAGCAGAGCCCGACACCCATCAGTTTAATGTCACGATTTGTTTATAAAGGGATGATCATATGGAGATAAAGGCTCGAGGAGATATCACTCTAACTCAGGGTTGGATCTGGTACGTAAAGAACAAAGGAGGTCTGGAATCCTAACTTCAGCCAGTGGGTTGACTAAAAAGATGAACAGGTGGAAGGCGTAGTAGGAAAAGTGAACAAACAACTTTGGGCAACAGGCTTTCAGCAGTTTGCGGAAGAAAGACTCTGAATGCAAGATCCGCTTGGTTCAGGGTCTCGAGAAACTGAAAGGGGACTTGACTGGATCCTCCAATTCCAAGTCACTCAGCGTTGGGAAAATCACAAGAACTGATTAGAGACTCTGTAACTATTACAGTGATCCATTACAACATCATCCTATAACAGCTACAACTCGACTGGATCCTCCAATTTCGAGCTTCTCTAACACAGTATAACAAAGATGTAAAGAAACTGGCATTCATAAGGCAAGAAGTCTCAGAAGTCTAAAAATAACCAAAAAACAGTGCTTCATTAAAGTTTTACAACAGGGAGCTCTGCTCAACCATCGATACTTACAAAAATACAACAACTGAGTCTATATACTCAGGAAAATTCACCTCATAGAGGCACACCCAGTCATCCAAGGCTCGGTATATTTTCAGTCAAACTTGTACTGAAATCCTTCTTCAAGTGCCACCTTAACTGCGCATGGCTCCTGTAAGGAGGGTAGCTGAGCCATTAAGTGTTGGGCTAACGTGCGCAGACTCCTCTGTCGAATTGAAGACTTTGGCATGGCGTCTTCGAAGAACTAGGTACACAGGACCCTCTCGAGCAGACCGCTTGCCAGACCTTCCATACCTTATACTTAATGAATGAGAGGAAGTCTCAACCACCCACGCTTGCCGTCATTTACTCCAGGTGAGAAACAGTAAGGAGATCGGATCCGATGGCGCCTGGAGGCTGCGATGATCCCCTCTGCGACTGAACTCGGTGCCTTTGGCTTTCTTTATGCAGCCCCTTCCTTTCCTCAAGTGACCATGGGTTGTGACCATATGCTTTTGGCGTTCGCGGATATGAAAGGGCTAACCTTCGTTGATTGAAATCGCGACAGGAGAAACACCGAGATGGCTCCGCTTGTTGTCGCATGTCCCCTCTGGATGGACGGCTATGATTATTTGGGCAAGACTGTGGGCCCGGGTCCGAGATTCCCTCGGCACCTCGCGTCTCGCGGCTGGAAGGAGCTAGTTTTTATTTTTCAAAGTTGCGAGAGGCGAGAAGGCGAGGAGCCTAATCGCGCGCCACATGTCCCTTCTGGATGGATGGCTCTGATTTCTCCCGATACTTTTGTGGGCCCGGGTCCGAGATTCCCTCGGCACCTCGCGTCTCGCGGCTGGAAGGAGCTAGTTTTTCTTTTTCAAAGTTGCGAGAGGCGAGAAGGCGAGGAGCCTAATCGCACACCACGTGTCCCTTCTGGATGGACGGCTGAGATCTTCTCGCTACTTCGTCGCTTCGTGACTTGATGCTTGGGCCTTTACCCTGCGAACTTCCGAGTCCACGAGATCATCGATCTCTGCCACCTGCCCTCTTCAGATCTAACGGTCCTCGGAATTTCGCGAAATCTCCTCAGAGGATTTCTACCATCCGCTCTTCCTTGTGTAATCCATGAGATGAAAAGAAAGTGTCTCTCCACGAGATTCCTTCGCCTCTTCGCCAACCTGCGACGCTTCTCGCAACTTCAAGTCGCGCTTATCTATGTTGATCTTCAACGAGGTCCCTTGCACGCACTCCTTGCGGCAAACCTGCGAACATTTCAACTGTTCGAGCTTCCTTTGAATCTGCATGTGCCCGTAGCAGCAGTCCTCCAACTACTGCAACTACCCACCGACCGTTGATCCGCTTCGCAAAATAGACCTTGGACGCTGCCGACAACATTTTGCCCGCTCGCTTGACCTGCTACTTGGAAAAACAGGGATTCGCCCGTGCTGCGCTTGAGCATTTCATGTGCAATCTTGCAGACCTGTGTACCTTTGTGGCCCGATACCACAATTGTTGCTAACATTATGAGTGAGCATATCTTTTGACCATATAAATGTTATATTCATTATTTCTTGATGATGTAATATTAATTACACTGGGAAAGCATCCCAGTGTATTGGAACTCCATCGTTGTTATTCCCAAAGGTGTCTTGGGTAAAATTAGGAGGTTGAGTTGTAGGTAACTATGCACAGGCAATGGGTCTTCATATTGCTAGTTGGTCCTCCATTGTCGCTCCAAAAAATCTTGGAGGGTGGGGGCTTAAATATATTTGTCCCTTTTCTCACGCGCTAGCTAAGCAGAATCTTTGGCGCTTAATGCAAGGGAACTCTCTCAAGTCAAGAGTAATCCAGTCTAAATACTTTGCTAACCTCTCTATAGCAAATTGGTTATGTTCGCCTTTGAAATCCTCCAAGGGTTTCTTTTTCTGGAAAGATTTAATTGAAGCATTCCCACTAGTTGCTAATTGGATTACTTGGAAGATTGGTAACGAAAAAAAAGTTATATTAGGGGAGGACCCTTGGTTAGGAGCAGGGAATAACCTTAGGATGTTAGACCCTCTAGTTCATTTTATAAGGAACCTTAACCTCCTTCACCTGCATGGCATCGAGGTGGGGTATCCTCAGTTTAGAGGAAGATCGGGATGGTTCTCTGTAGTTTCTTTAGATATATTATTTTTTTTTAACTGTAACGGTTATGATTTTTATTTATTTGAAAAAGAAAGGAGGGGTCTTTGCCTAGGCAGCCCCATTTACATGGAAAATAGCCAGCGTATTCAGCTTCAGTGTTACAATCTTTTCAAGGAATTTGATAGTTGTTATCATCATTGATAAGAATCTGCCCTTTTGTGAGGGTGCATCCTTTGTTTGCCATCTGGTCCGCTTCTCCATTCAGATTTCTGAGAATATGGTAGAACTTGTAGGAGGTGAATTCATGAAGGAGTCTTTTCAATCTGCCCAGAATTTTATTGAGGCTAGCATTGTTGAAGAGGTCCTCCGTATTTAATTTTTTTATAAGAAGCTCTGAATCTCCAAAGAC
>SNQJ01S0009072.1:70399-92304 GCA_010110895.2 Picea sitchensis
CTTCGTTGAAGTACTGATGTTGGGCTGTTTCCAAGAGGAGTGCTTTAGCTTTGACTGCAACCTGAAGAGGGGAGCGAGTATGACCATTAAAGATTTGGTCGTTACGAGCCAACCATAGCTGCCAGCAAACGAATTTGGGGACTTCTGTCCAAATTTTTCGCCAGAAGGATTTGGTGGGAATACCTTGAGGATAGATATTGTTCCAAGAGGCGAACAATGCAGCCACTGTGCTTTGATGGAAGGCTGGAATTTGCAAATCCAGAAGAGAGAGTCTCCATACTTCCTTGGCGAAATTACACTCCAGGAATAAGTGTTGGGCTGTTTCAGAGTTGCTTCTGCATAGCTCGCACCTATGTGGCCCTGCAATTTTCCTTTTCTCAAGATTGTCTCCTGTAAGAAGTTTATTTTGCACCAACGTCCAGAAAAAGAAATTCACTTTGGGGAGAGCTAGAGTGTCCCAAACTAGCTTCCAGAAGGCAGGAGGATGACTGTTGTCCTTTGTATTCTGAAGAGCTTTGTATCCAGCTGCTGTGGTGTAAGTTCCTGACAGACCCTAGGCCCAGCTGTCCCTCATATGGCGGTTTTCAGGAGTGTAGCCTTCCAGCAATTCAACAAGGAGATTTTTTTGAGGTGTTAGCCAGTCTGGAATGTCGTTAAGATCCCAACCGGCCCAATCTCCCCGACAGTCCCACATCGAGATATCATAAAGTCTGGTTTTACCTGTACGAGTAAGCCATTCTCTGATGTCAGCTATGTCTTGATTCGCCTCCAATGGTTCGCTCCCCATTATTCTGTCTTGCCAAATGTAAGTGCGCTTACCATTACCCGGCACTATGTACAGAGAATTGTTGAAAAACGTGCTACTTTTGCAACATAGTTTCCAAACTTGTGTGCTGTTGACTGTGGGATCGAATTGCAGATTTCGGTAGGATGAATTTCGGGCATATTTGGATAGAAGGGTATTGTTGGTCGGGTGCTTGGGCTCGTGAGCCATTTGCCATAGTAATTTTCCTCCCATCGCTAGGTTAACAAGGGAGGGATCTCGGACTTGAAGGCCCCCCTCTGCTATCGGTCGCCGGATCTTTAGATATATTATTAGACCTTCAAGAGGAATGGGATTCCTTCATCTCTCGATTGTATGAAAACTTCATTTCTCTGGACGAAGAGGTTGAGGACTCGCTCTGCTGGTCCTTTAACCAAAAAAATGGTTCTTTCACAACAAAAGTAGGATACAAAGCTTGGCAGGAAGAAAGACTGTCAATGCATCCAAAATCATGGTGGAATTCATTATGAAAATGCAAATCCCCTCTCAAATGAAAAACCTCTCTCTAGGTTGCCTTGAACAATAAACTTCTTACTTGGGACAACATGTTGAAAAGAGGGTGGTGTGGTCTTAATCTATGTGTCCTTTGTAAATCTAATGTTGAATCAATTACTCACCTCTGTGTGTCTTACCCGTATGCAGGTCAAGTTGTCAAGATGGTCAAAGAAAAGTTAAATGCCAGGTCTGAATGGAACAAGGAAAATTTGGAAGAATGTTATCAGCTATGGATACAATATCAAACAATGAATCTTTATCATGCTTTGCCAAGCATCATGATTCATAACATTTGGTGAGCCAGTAACTCAACCATTTTCAAATACAAATGGATTCCCCCAGAGGTGACAACTTCCATCACTCTCAGTGAAGCTTCAGAATTCAAAGATGATCCTAAGGACCCAAGAATTTGCATCTGTGTTCTCCCAACACTAGATTATGACATGGCATGGGGATATTTTGATGGAGCCAACCAGGGACACCCTCCTTCGTGCGGAGTTGGGGTTGTCCTTTTTATTAAACAAAATCATTACATCTACATCAGATATGCCCCTGGAGGAGGTTCCAACAATAGAGCTGAGTTAATCACTTTATGGACTCTTTTGGAAACAACAAAACAGAAGGACACAAGAAAGCTACAGGTAATGGGGGACTCAAAACTGGCAATTGATTAGGCCCAAGGAAAAATCTCTATTCAAAATGTCAACCTATCGAATATTATGAGAGACATTAAGTTGTGTTTCCAGTCCTTCGAGTGGCTCTCGTTCCATCATATTTTAAGAGAACTCAATGCAAAGGCAGACAAATTATCAAAGGAAGCGCTCCAGTTGCAAAGAGGAGAATTTGGGTACTACGAGTATTTCGATGGAGTTGAAACTGAAGCAATGGACTTTCATCTATAATGCAATATGAAGTAAAATGTTTTTAAGAATAGACAGTTAATGTATGTTAAATTTTGTGTAGAGATTTTAGCAGCACATGTGCTGGTTTTGACAACTATTTTTTAATAGTAGAAGATAGCCTAAGCAAGTTGTTTTGATTGTATGTAACATGTATATTCGATGAATATATAAGCTTTTTTTCCAAGGAAAAAAAATGATTATCATAATACGAAATTGAAGTTCATATGGTTTAGTTTGACAACCTCAAATTGTGATAATACAAAATTAATATTCATTGTTCTGCGCACATAAGAAAACATTTCACTCTCCAACACAATAAACTTAAATTTCTTATACGGACAAATTATTAGTGAAATGTCGATGATAATTTATATAGATATAATTTATTAAGTTTGAATAAGAAAATCACACTATACATTCACAAGATAAATGTATTCAACTACATAAATAAATAAATTTATTAATTTTTTATTTAACTGAATTTATTAAATTTAAATTTATTAATTGTTTTGTTTAATCGAATTTATTAAATTTCAATTTATTTGATTAAGAAGAAGTATTATTAAATTTCAAGTAACTTTTTATTTTTAAAGTTTAAAAAATCAAATTTGGTCTCAATGGACGTTAATTGTTATCATCGTTATCATCAATTTTTTTTAAAAGTTAAAAATTCACTTTCTATGATGTACAGTAAAAGAAGGTGTTACATCATGAGATTGGGGGACTTGCCAAAAAGGAAGCCAAGTTCCCTACCAGTTCAATAGTCTCAAAATTTAAGATATTAGTCAATACTATATGTTTTAGCCAGAGATATTTCAGCGAAGAACTTAACTAGTATACTAGCCTATATCTATCCATAACATTATAAACTACAAAACAAACTATAAAATTCAAGTTGACCTGAATCAATGTTTTGGAGAAGAGATGGTCTCCTCCTTTTCCACCTCCAACATCAATTCAACCTCCTCATCGAATAGGGTGGCCTTGGAAGGTTGTGTGTCGATGTCCAACACGGATTCGAGTTGATCCCTAAAAAACCTGTGCTCACTTTCCTTCTCCTGATCCATATTCCACCTTAGAAACCTTGATTTTGATACCAAATACCATTTGGCACATCTCTTCAAAATTTCCTTCCAATATTTTTATCCTCCTTGCATTTTTTGTAATCCTTGACCAACCATCGTCTTCATTGTCTAGTATGTTTCCACAGTTTTAAATAATTTAGTATCCCAAGTTCTAGAATACATGGGATCATCTAGCCAGCCTTGAATATCCTCCCTAACTTTCTCATTCAAAGTTAGTTGTTGTTTTTCCATCACCATCTCCTCCACCTGCTCGACTTCTCTTTGAGTTTCTTCCGACTAATTTTCAATAAAACGATACTTGGCTTCCCATGCTTTATTTTTTACTCTAGTAGTGGAAGTTATATTCTTAGACGAAGACACTCTCTCAATTATCCCCTTAACCTTGCATTTTTCGGGCATTTCCCCCTTTACCCACAGCTCGACCCATCTCTGAGATCAGATAAAAGCACAACCATAGACCCAAGAATTAACATGGCCTCAGCTCAGCCCCAACCCCCAATATCTTCTTTCCTACAGGCCTCCAACAACACTCTCCTCTACTTCTACCAAGCTTGACTAAAGAGACCAAACCTTTCTTATCAAAATAAAAACACAAGCCGAGGACAGGAAATGAAATGACCATGAACCTGCCACCTGTAAATGGTAGTCAAAACAAGGTCAAATAAAACAAAAACCCCAGGAAAGACTCTTCATTGAACCATAGGTGCCCATCTAGTTGTCGCCCTGACAACATCGAGAAGGCTCCCAAACTGAAATTCTCCCTCTACCAAATTTCATAGAGATATAACCTTCTCACGCCCTTTCTTACCATAATTGCATGATCATTTCCATCTCCAGCAATCATCAAATGAAGCTTCCATGGCACAACCAACCTATCTTCCTTCATATCTCCTTACAACACCATAAATCTGCCCTTCACATCATTGTACATCTGAACATGCATGAACCTCCTCCACATCATCACGTGTGTTGGGATTAATGTTATTGTAGTCCCCCTGCACATTCCAGTGCTTGTGAATTAAACCTCTATCATGCCATCCACTTCCTTAACAAATGGTACCTCCTCACACTATTGGGTGGTGACCTAGCATGCCACTTATGCATCCAAGGTTCCACCGCTTGAAACCCCATCTGTGGAATCATCATTATCATCATTAAAAACCAACTCAAGTTTGCATTTTAATAGATATAGAAATCATACATAAATTAATTGAATTTAATAATCTCTTATGACATGGTGGACTTTGTCACAATAAGATAGAATTATAATTCAAGTGAGTTTTATCACCCCAAACAAAATTGAGATTAACAATTCTTTATATTTTAAAAATAATAATAATAAGAAAAATTAATATTAGTTTAAAGATTAATATTTTTATTGTATTTTTTTTTTAAATAAGTTAATCATAATAAATGGATTTTTATTGGTTAATAAATTTGATAAGAAACCTACACAAATTTTAAGCATAATTTTACCATGATTTAAGATATGTATATGTTTGAGCAATGCTCTTATGATTTTGTATTGGACTTCCATATTCATGAAAACTTTGACTTTCTATATCATCATATTTGAGTAACTTAATGGAAGTTTGCTACAAAATTAAATGATTTGTTTTTAATTAACACGCATCCATCACTTTTTATCTAAGAAAAACTTTTTAGGGAAACCAAGGGATGTTCCCTACATCTGTGGAAGCATCTCTAGTAAAACCATAGGTATAGATTATGTGTCTCACCCAAGGGGATTCTAACTAAGCACTTGCTAGCATAGAACAAGCAAAATGCACAACAATATTAGCAAAAATTGGGAGAGCTAACCCTTTAAGTTAATAAGGAACAATGAATGGTCAAGCAGTAAAAAAAAATTTTCTTTTTTTTTCCATAGTAAATTTCGCTTTATATTATTTAAAATATAAACTGATCGGTTACAAAGGTCCATCACCAGATAGTTCAAACAACATCAAATGGATACTCCAAGATCCATTCCATCTCCGAATACCAAAATGTCCCTGATACAAACATTACCATCACACAGGTTGTAAAATAGAAACAAAACAGAGGTAAAAACTCCAAACAAATCGCAAAAAAGAAACTGAACCAGATGTCGCACGCCCCGAAAGGACCTCAAAGTGATTATCAACACTGCATGCCCCCAAAGGACCTCAAAGTGTTAGACAATAAACCGCACGCCCCCAATGTGGACCTCAAAGCTCTGGTTCAAAACCTCTTCAAGCCAAGGCGGAAAGGGTTATGAGAGACCAGAAAAACCAAAGAGAAACCAAAACCCCCAATGTAGCAAACCCCAGAAGCCTCCATCCAAGCACCAAAGACGTCGCGCATCTGGGATTATGGTTGAAGTCGAAACAGAAAAAAGAAATCGGCCCCTAAACAGGAGTACCGAAACTTCACCTTCTTTCGAGCACCACCACCCGCAGGGACTCAAGAAAATAACGCCCCTCCTCCACCACCACCTGACCCACGTACGCCCTGCATCCACCGCATCGCTCTGCAAATCTGCAAGCCCTAGTTGCATTCACCCTCGCCTATGTTTGCCCAAACTCGTATCCTTGGCCACACCCTCTCCCCCGCAAGCCCAGACTGGTAGCCACGTCCTCACCCTCGGCCACAGTCTCTCTGGTAGAGGCTCAGGCCTTCTCCCATATTCGCCCATCTCCAAGGAATAACAGGGATGTGGCTAGCAAAACCTAGCCGCAGAGCCCTCGGTCGTCGGCTCCCAATCTCTCCAAAAGGGTCAAGAAGTAAATAAGCAAGCCAATTTATGTTCGTTGTACATATCACTTAATATTTTTTTCCACAACGTTGACAACTCAACCATATAAACAACAATCTCTTTGTGAATACACATCGACCCTTGTGAACAAATAACTATAAAATACAAGAGGAACCAAATCCTAAAAAATTCTTAAAAACATTCTACTTCCATGAATCCAACCTACCTCTCACGTTTTATGCCTTTTTAAAAAATATTCTTTATTAACTTAGTTTGAAAGTCACGTGTCTATTTTATTGGAAATATCCCCTTGTGAAGAGGTCTATTCCTTAATGCTCCCATCTCTTGATGTGAGTACCATGATTCATGAAAAAAGCGAAAGAAAGACGTTAAAGTTCCTTTAAAACTTTATATTCCAAACAAGATTTTAAATAAATGTCTCATACCAAAGGTGTTTTTTCGAATTTGAACATTTAGTTCCACTAAATCTAATAAAAAATAAAAATAAAAAATTCCCACATAATTACATTAACGACGTAAAGGTTAAAGAATAATTATTGTTGGTTAAGCTTTTTTTCCCGAAGAAAAGTATCTCAAAATTATATAATGGTCTAATTTTTTTACAGACACTGTATCGATTATGTCTGATACTGAGAAAGTGCAATCAAACTATATTTTTCTATACTGAATAAACACAAAAGACTCCATGTTGATTACACAAACAGCATACCCACATCAACTGAAGTAAAGGCTGGATAGACACAGATTGGTAAATAAAATTGACCACAAAACCACCAACTAACACCCTGAATACTCATAAATGATCAATTTTCAAAGATGTTTAGAAGAGTAGGTGGGATTTCCTCCCCATTTTTCCAATGATAGACTATCAATCTACCTTTGGGCTCCTTTAGCGCCCTCTTTGACAGTAAGTCTGCCTCTTTATTATGCTCCCGGTATATGTGCTGAAAACTAATTTCTTTAAATAATTTTTTCAGTTCCAATGTTTTTAATTTCCAACCATCTAAATTCACTGCTTGAAGTTGACCCTTGTGATTCATCCAATCAATAATGACTTTTGAATCCCCAAAAATTTGAATTTTATCCATTTCCCAAAGCGAAGCCAATGTGAGGGTTTCCCACAAACCCATTAGCTCTGCCTTTGTGTTTGTGCCCGCTCCGCAGTTGATGTATCATTTGGTGACTCTCGAAGATTGTGTTTTAAAGAAACCACCCACTACACAGCAACCCCCAGGTAATTGTGTCGCTCCATCAAAGCATGCCAACGTGAAGCCCTCAATGTGAATAAAGTCACACACTCTATTTGGAAAGGGATTTGTAGTAGTGGGCTGCCAAGAGAAAGGAATTCCAATCCTATGCACCACCTCAATATAAGAAGGAGTGTGATCCTCGAATGATACCTTATTCCTCTCAATCCATATTTGCCAGCATGCTATGGCAGCCAAACTTACCGGAGTAGATTTTTCTAATGTCCAGGCATTTAAACAATCTGAGATCGATGATCCAGCCCAAAGAATTTTTAAATTGTAGACTCCGGCCAGACGACTCCAAACTGCCTTAGTGAAGGGGCAATGGATTAAAAGATGATTTGCATTTTCCGCATTTTTGTTGCAAAGCTTGCATACCCCCGGGCCTACCCAGCCTTTAATTTGAAGCACATCCCAGGTAAGTAACTTATTGAAGGCCACCAACCACAGAAACGGTTTTATCTTTAGTTGGACTGGCCACTTCGACCGGTTGAGAATCCATGATTTTTCACATTTGAAGTTCAGAGATTTTATTAGAGCCCGATATAGATTTTTGATTGTTATTATGCATGAGGCATTGCCCCCAACCCACACCAGACAGTCGGCCTCATGCGATAGAGATATACCCATGTCCTTTAAAGAAACTGTGAATTTATCCCATTCTGAAGCACTCTGTCCTAAAAGGCCCAAAGATTCACTCCTACGCCAGCGATCTGGGAATGGATATGCGTCTGCATTCTCTCTTGCCTGCACTAAAACCAAAAAAAAATTAATTGACAGCTGTGTTCGAAGGGTGTCTGAGAGGATAGAGTTCTCCTCCAGACTGGCAATTTTATCCACTCCAATCAAGATTGATTTCCCAGACACGGGTTTCCACCAGATCCAATGCAATAAAACTGGAATGTTCCTTGTCAAGTTGTTCCATAATCTAGAAGACTTTGGCTGCTGGTGGTTTGAATTTCAGAGCCAGTCCACTACAAAAGAACCCCCACAGTATTTGTCCATCAGAATCCTATGCCAAATGTTGTCAACAGTCAACACCCTCCACAGGGTACTTGCCAGTAAGGCTGAGTTGAAAGTAATTAAATTTCTGAGCCCCCAGCCACCACAATGCTTTGTTCTTGCGATGATATCCCATCTACATAGATGGTAGTGGTGCGTTGCCTTCTGACCACTCCACAGGAAAGCAAATATAAGTTGTTGAATGCGGTTTAAAACAGACTTTGGGATCACCTCCATAGACATCCAATAGACTAATTGACTTTCCAATACCGATTTAACCAGAATTAATCTGCCTCCCATTGATAACCACTGATTACACCAAAGCCCATTTTTTTTTTTCAATTTTTTCCACCAACCAGCCCCAATCATTAGCTTTGACCGCTCCTGGCTTTAAAATATATCCTAAGTACTTGAAACCCAAGTTTAAATCAACAAAGGAAAAAGGTAAAATGGCTTTTAAATGTTCGAGCTCCACACCCTCAAGTCCCTAATAATGGATAGTAGTTTTTGAAATATTTATGCTAAGTCCATAAACAGAACAATAAGCTCGAAAAGTGTCTAATATCAATCTCCATTTTGTCGGGTCGGCCTTAGACATTACAAGGACATCATCCACAAACATTAAATGGATAATTTTTAGATGTTGCGTTAACTTTATACCAGAAAAACTATGGTCAGCAATGCCTTTTGATAACAACATACGTATCCCTTTCATGATCAAGATAAACAAATATGGGGATAATGGGCATCCCTGACGAAGCCCCCTCCAGCTCTTAAAATAATCCATCACCTCACCATTTATCAGAACTGCAAAATTGGCACTCGTAACGCAACACATTATCCAATCTGTGAGCTTTATCCCAAAGCCTACCGAGAGTAAACTACTCTAAGGTACTCTCAGTCTATGTTGTCATAGGCTTTTTTGAGGTCTAATTTCAATACCAGAGATTAGATTTATTTTTTTAGTACTATGGATAGTCTCATGGGCCGAATCGATTGCATCCTGAATTCTTCTACCCTTTAGAAAACTGAGTAGTTCTCAAGAAAGGCACTTAGATAGGACATGCTTTATATGATTAGCAATGACTTTTGAGATAATCTTGTAGATAAGATTACATAAGGAAATAGGTCGAAAGTCATTGAAGGAGTCAGGCTTGTTTACCTTCGAATTAAGGGCCAGGAAAGTCAAATTAAGACCTCCACAAAGTTTGTCATTCCTCCTCGAATCCTCCACCATCTTGAGCAGATCTTCACCTACTAAATCGAAGAAAGAAATGAAAAACTCAGTAGTCCACCCGTCAGGACCTGAGCTTCTGTCTTTATTAAACTTTTCTAGGAGAGATTTGATTTCCTCCACCATAACCGGTTTAAGGAGCAAATCGGCCTCCTCCTCAGTAACCATTTTTGGATAAAGGCTGGAGATTCTCACAAGTTCCGAGTAATATGATCTATCTTTTGCTCTAAAAAAATCTTTGAAATGATTAAACGCCTCCTCTTTAATCGCTTCCTAACCAGTTATCTTGATTCCAATACTCGATGTTAATTCCCACACATGCTTTCGATTTCTATTGTAGCTTGCCATCTTGTGGAAAAACTTAGAATTGAAATCTCCACTTCGGATCCATGTAACCCTGCTACGTAACCACCAAGCCTCCTCCTCCCCTCGAAGCAAATTATTTCTATTAGATTCTAGCACTTGGAGCTTTCCATCGTCCTCTAAGGATAAATATCCCTCCACTAATTTATATAACAGTTGCTCAATTTCCGTTTCCCAGTTTTCCATTGACTCTTTTTTTTAAGCGATACTTCTTTTAACCAAATCTTTGTTTGCATTTTTAGTTCTTTTAGCCTCCACACGAGTCGTTGTTGACAATTTCCTTCCAAGAGAAATCGGGGGTCGCTCCAAATTGTGTAAACCAATTTTTTAAATTCGGATTCCAGCACCCACAGAACATTAAACTTGAATGGTAAGGCCTTGTACACCGGAGCATTCTCGAGTTGAATAAGAATAGGAGCATGGTCTGAAATATAGGGATATTTCACCCATTTTCTTGAAAGACCCATTGTTGACAACGTTCTTTCCGGGACTAAGCATCTATCAAGCCTTCTGGCAATAGCAAATTGGCCATCACGCCCATTACGCCAAGTGGGAACCAGCTTGGTTGGCTTAAGATCGACCAGCTTCAAGGAGGTAAGTAAATCTCTCAAGAAAAACTCAAATGAGCCAGGAACAAATGATCCACCCCAGTTTTCTTCTGAAGACAAAATAAAATTTAAGTCACCTACTATGATAAGATTCAGGATTGTTAGAAGATCACTCTTAGCAAAAGAACTACAGAAGAGCTTTCATTCTTTACACGGACCATAAAGATTAAGGAGTACCACCTCCTTTTTTGAGGAAACACAGCTACCTGTTACCAAAATTCCACCAGCAGTCAGGAATGGTTTCAGATCAAAGGAGACTGGGTCCCAAGCAACTAGTAAACCACCTGAAGTTTCTAAAGAGTTTACAGTAGTTGTCGCCCAAGAAGGACGAAGTTGGAGTATAAAATCCCTCTTTTTTTGTTCATCTGAAAGAATCTCTTGAAAAAATACAATATCTGGCCTTGTACGATCCAATAACCTACGAACCGAGGCAACTTTGAGGGTGCCTCCAATCCCTCGAATATTCAATGAGAGCAATAACATCACTTTGCCCTTGCCAGGGCCTTCATTGGTCTAAGGGCCCCTGAATTCGGGGAGGCAGGTATACTTTCATCTATTTTGTGACTAGATCTGGCCAGTTTCTTCTGTGAGCTTCTTGTTTTGATTGGTGACAGTTATGAGGCAAGACCCCGGGACCAAGCAAAATCTTTACCCCCCTTACCTGAAAGTTGAGAAGAAGACGAACCAACCTCCACAATTGAGTCGATAACTTTCTTTCCAAGGAAAATAGGTAAAGGCTGGGGGAAACGGATGTCACTAAGGCTGGGTAGCAGAGAGTGAAGTGTTTCTGAGAGCTCGGAGTCCTTCTCCTCTGCCTCTCGGTAACCCAACAGAAACAGTGAACGAAGGAGCACATCGTCTCGATAAGAGTCTGAAGGCACAACAATACTAACATCAGGGGTTGCAAGGGACGGATTCGGACTATTCCACAAAGGAGGAGGTGGCAGAGGGTCTAAAGGTTGGTTCATAGCAGAAACTAGAGGTTCCTCAGTCGAAATTGAAGGAACAATCGGACCCCTGGGAAACGTAGGAATTGTCTGCATGGAGAATTCAGACACAAAATTCGGAGGTGATTTACAAGGATTCGTGGTTTCTATCGGATGGTTGAAAGGTGCAGTAAACAGAGGGTTGGATCGACAAGGTTCTGAGAGAGAGCGACCGAGATTGGCTCTTTTTGGCAAGGTACTAGCCAATAACCATTTCGAGGTATTTATGGCCTCCTTCTCCTCACTAGTCAAGGAATTAAACAACAGAGGACAAAGCAAACGTAACTTACCAGAAAGGCTAGTATCTGAAGGAGGGGATGAACCTCCCAAGGATTCATTCAAGAAATCCAACGAGGCATCAGCATCACAATAATCTGGTGGACTCCTCTACAGCTCAGCTTCTTCAGAAAGATCCTCCAAGATCTTCCCTTTACATTCACGACAAAGGTGACCCATTTGATGACATAAGTTGCAACGGAAAGGCAGACCAAGATAATCCAATGGCTGAGGAATTTTTCAACCTCTCCAATCTATTTCTATAGTTTCCGACAAACCACTGAAGATGTCCACCTCCACTAGAAATCGACCCATCTTCCGCAACGGGGAGCTAAGAGCTTTGTAGTCTAGAGCAACGAATCTCCCCAAAGTATCACCAATAGCCCTTAAGGCTCCTTCATTCCACAAGAACAATGGGAGACCAGGAAGGAGTGCCCAAAGATGTCTAAACTGAAAGAACTCTGTGTCAGGATTGAAAGCAATCCTCCATCGTTTCCACATAAGACTATTGCCCCCAAATACCCAAAGTGAACTCAGTAAAAGGGTAGCATCCTCAAGGGAGTTGCAGATAAACCCTAGCCAACCTTTTTTGAGGTAGATAACCTCAGGAAAATAGCCAAGGATAGGCACCCAATGGTGCTTAATCCACTCCTCCAAGGAGCCTTTTCTCAATGACTTATAGGATAAACGACCTACAAGAGCGCAGAGAGCCATTATGCAAGTGTCTTCTAGTCCCACGTCGTTGCCTAATACCAAGTGCTTGGCCTTCTTGTTGGCTTTCCACAGCTTACGGCGAAATGAGACTCATTGGGACTGAACAGTTTCATCCTTAAATCTTCCCAAGGAAGACAGAGACGGATTTGGCAAGCCAGGAGGCTCCAAGGTTGCCTGAGTAAAAGACCTGCAACCAACAGTAGGAAGGGAAGCAAACTCTAGAGTGTCTGATTGTTGAAGGGGGAAATGAGAAGGAGAACTAGGTGAGCTAGTCTGGAACGATGGCTTATTTAACAAAGGAGTGCCCCTCGAAGACCCTGCCTGCAGTTTATCCACTGAATCAAATAACCCCACTCGCTTCCAAATATTCTCATCCTCTGGACTCATAAGTAACTTTAACTTCTGCTCCATGACAAAAAAGTCGACTCGAAAAAAACTGGTCAGTCAATGGTTGTCACAACTGTAGTTGACAAGTAAGAAAACCAAGAAAACAATAACTGTCACACAGTAGCTGACAAGTTAGCAAACCAAGGTTGAATGGTCTGTGATCCCAGGAGATTAGTCCCACTCTTTTTTAAAAATACCAATAAAAAACAAGAAGCCCCTCCCTTAGTGGAACAGAGAACCGACAAAGGGGGACTCGATCATTAGATGATCCAAAGTCCAACCAAATACCACTCAAACATAAAGACAAAGAGATTGGAGAGAGGACCTAGAGTCCAACAAACCAATTAATGCATACAATAGAAGCACAAACTGAAACGCCTAGCCAATAAAACTAGTCCAACTGCTAAAACCGGCACAAAAAACCATTCTCCAGCATTCAAACATCTGCTCATAGCAGAGCATGGATGACCAGTTGATCTACAACATTTTTGAAAAAGGATTTCTGCCGCTAAGCCTCGGCTTCCATTCCTACTGGAATTTTTCTTGGAACATCAAAAAAAATAAAAAATAATAATAATAAATAAATAAAATGCTCTCGTTGGTTAATCTATTACATTGATAAAGGTCACACTCAATCATTCACTACACTAAGTAGGGGATTGGTTTGAATTTGAATTTAGATAGTTTTCATGCTAATTGCTACATTTTGTTGTGAAATCACAACTTATCAAATATTAATGGTTGATTGTTATATCACAATTTATCAAATATTAATGGTTGATTTTAAGGTGAAGATGGATGAGTTTTTATCCACTTACTTATGTATAGGAAATGCAATGCAAATCTCACACATTCAACTACTACCTTCAGGTACTCTCATGACACTTTAAAGAGTCAAAACATATTTTTTACTTTATCCCACTATTGTTGTAATTATTTTATTGTTAGCTTATAGGTTATGTGACATTATAAGTCATAAGTTCATTAAGATTTGAATCCGGAGAATTCTTAAAATTGTTACTAGATCACAACTCGACGAAATTTGAAATTGTTTTCCTTGATGAAGACACGGATTTGTGCACAATAAGTGCAATGCAAGATTCACAAATTTGACCGCTACTTCTAGGTACACTCATGTCATTTTAAGAAGCTAGAAAGACTTCCTACTTTACACCCTTATTATTATAGTCAATAAAGTTATTTATTGTTGGCCCATAGATTATACAACATATTAAATCACATGCTCACAAAGATTGGACAAGGTATCTTTACATAACTGCTCCAAGTTTTCGTTAAACCATAGTCCGATGAACTTTAAAATCGTTGGCCTTAAGACAGACATGAAGGTGGGCTTTTATCCACTTATGTTTGAGTGCAGAGTGCAATGCTAACTTCACACATTCCATTGCTACCTCTAGGTGTCTTCCTAACATCTAAAGAAGTGAGAAAAAATTCTAATGTTACTCCAAAATAATGGCCCATAACAAAAGAATTTGTCATCTTTGTAAGACTAAGAGTGTGGAGGATGAAAAGTACTTTCTCTTTAAATGTGTTATATATGTACACATTAAATCTCAATTTCAAAATATTTGTAACAATATCGATCTTTCTAAATTGTTAATTCATCAAAATGACGAAGAAATTGTTTCCATGTTGTCATGCTCCCATCGTCCAGTCAATATGTGATAATGTGATTAGTGGTACCTTGCTAGCCCCAATCAACAACTGGCTCACAAAGGACCCCAATCAATAATCAGCTCATGAAGAGCGAACATGTCACAAGTGGGATTTGAACTTGAGTGGGAAGGATAACAACATCTCCTCTCAACCACTCGAGATAAACAAAATTGATAAAACGATAGAGATTTAGGAAAACTTCATTCTAATTTTTTCGAGAATAGAATAAAATTGTAAAGCAAACCAATTAATTCCTTACGATTTTTCTCAAGGTTTGATAAACCAAAGTTGATCTTAGTGGACAATAAACTTTTTTCCAAGGAAAACACCTCACATAAAATCCTTTAAATACTTCCCCATGATTCACGGATGGTAAACGAGATAAGTTGTCACACCTGATTACAAAACCTAACCTCGAAAGAATCAAAAAAGTCAAACCTGTAACCACCCCAACTTTGAAAAATAAATCTCACATATAACTCATAACTACTTAAACTAACCCTCAAAACTTCAATATACAATACATATCATCACCATAAATAAAAAATATTTTATTATTAATCTATTAATTATACAACACATAATAAAAAAAAATAGATCTATCAAAATTTAAACCCGATCATCTTTTGTTCCAATTTATTGTCATATTACATCATTAATATTCTTTTTAATATTAGAACATTAATATTTGAAATTCGTTGAATTTAAAACAAATCTTCGTTCTAAGTTATTGGTAAAGTTGACTTTACCATAATTCCATTTTATGATATTAATAAATAAAATTTTAAAAAATAATAAAACCGATCATCTTTTGTTCCAATTTATTGTCATATTACATCATTAATATTCTTTTTAATATTAGAACATTAGTATTTGAAATTCGTTGAATTTAAAACAAATCTTTGTTCTACGTTATTGGTAAAGTTGACTTTACCATAATTCCATTTTATGATATTAATAAATAAAATTTTAAAAAATAATAAAAGTATGTTCATTTATTTGAAAATAAAAGCTTTATACTTTAGATGCTACATCCATCTACCTTAAGGGGAAGACGTATGCAAAGCAGCGTGACCCTTTGGAATCATTTGCCTTTAATCAAGTCGTGTACACAAGTTCTCGCAAGTCCAAGCTCCAATCAGTCCATATTGATAGCTGGAAATTTAAAACGATGGAGCTCTCCAAATCTTTTGCCGAGATCAACTTTCAGCATATTCCAAGAACTCAAAATAAAGAGGCGGATGCCCTCTCAAAAAGGGCATTAAAGGAGCCAGTGGGCAGACTCTCGGTTTTCCATAGAGATGGTGGGATAGAGAGTTCTATCACACCGTTAAATGTTTTTGAATGATGGGAGTTGTTTTCTTTCCATAGGCTATTGGGCTTTTCGTGGGGACCTTACTTTTGCTGTTTTTTGATTTTCTCCTCTCGGCACATTCCTGAATGCTTGTTATGATCTCTCCCTGTGGGTGGGTTTTCAGCACTTCGGCAGTTGCGGGTTGCTATACATTGTAAAAAATTTATACTTTATATAAATTGGAGCAATTTTCACTTGGAAAAAAGTCGTGTACACAAGTTATTCCACATTTATCAAATAATGGTATTTGCTACAAGCAGTATTAGTATTATTATTTTTAATATTGAATTTGGTTTTCGTTATGTTATATTGAATTATAATATTTTATTAGATGACTATAATAATGAGTTTATTGTTTTTTTTTGTGATTGTTGGGATCAATAATAAGTTGTGTACGTACTTGCGTGACAGGAGGTTGTGTTATCTGACTGCTTCCACTATAACTTCCAGGGATGCCAATGCAACCCCTCACACAGCACACAAGGTAAGTCAAGGGTTTTGAATCGATAACTTCACATAACAGAGTATCGTAACAATACATTCCATCATTCGCGTGACAGGAGGTCGTGTTATCTAACTGCTTCCACTATAACCTCCAAACATGTTAATGCAACTCCTCACATGACACACAAGATAAGTCAAGGGTTTCGAATCAATGATTTCACATAACAAAGTGCCTTAACAATATATTCCATCATTGATTGTTCTAAAGCTCTGGGAGACTTGCAATGAGTTTATTGTTGACTACTCTGTAATATATATTATTTTTTATTTTTAAGGTTTAACATAAAAAGTAATTAATATTTTTTTTATTAATTAGATTTATAATTGTTTTAAGTGGATATAAAGTTTGGGGTTTTATTGTCGTAGTAATTAATGTTATAGGAAAAAAGTTTTAATATTTTATTTTAATTTTAAAGTTTAACATAGGAACCAATCGATTTTATTTTTTAATTAATTAGATGTATAATTATTTTTATTGAACATAACGTTTGAGGTCTTATTATCTGGCTCTGATAAAGCATATATTTAGCAGTAAATAATGTTATAGGACAAATGTTTTAATAAAGCATATTTTTATTTGTTTTTTTTTTAATACTTATCTTGGACACTGATTATTCTATGTAATTTACTCTATGTTTAATTTGGTGAGCGATTCTTATATGTTTAATTTGGTGAGCGATTCTTATTTGAAAGGAATTTAAACATTTATGAAGGGAAAATTAATGCACACATTTACTTTTTAAAGGAGATATTCTTCCAGTATTGGTGTATATTAAAAATAACCAAAATTTCACGATTATGTATAAATTAAAAAATAAAGTTAAATAAAATTAATTCTCTTATGTTTCTAAACCCATTGATGTATGTTAAAAATAACAAAGTTTCAAGATTATGTCCAAACTAAAAAATAAAGTTAAATAAAATTAATTATCTTGTGTTTCTAAACTCACTAATATTAATGCCATTAATATTAATGCGGTGATGCTTGGCACCCTTTTCCACTATCATTCTATGATTGCCCTCTTATATTGAAAATACATTCCTTAGTTTATGGGAACTATTAATGAAATTATTGTTTAAAATTTGTAGAGCTTGAACCTGCAATTAGGTTCCATGATCGTAAGAAGAAAACAAACAATACAACAAACATAAGATATTGTCCTCTATCTCCTCCAACACCGAACTTCAAGATACAAACTACACACTAATGTAATTCATCAGTAAAATATCTCATGCATATTTATTTTTTGCAAGTACAAAAATTTCAAGTATTAATAGTGATATAATACCAATTCATCGATAGAAAATCTCATGCATATTTATCATTTGCAAGTAGAAATTTTAAATGATGTATAAATTAAGATTTGAACCTTCTTATGAGTGAGCATATCTTTTGACCATATAAACGTTATATTCATTATTTCTTGATGATGTAATATTTGGGTACACTAACAACAATTAGCACTTTTCATCAATGCACATCACTTGACATTTTTATAGCGTTTTTGACATCTTTCTTAAACATTCTTTTTAACTTAACTAAGTGAAATAAATTCTAAATACTCAAGTTTACACTTGCAAAATAGTGAAAGTTAATGATGTATTATTTATTTTTTCTAGGTTACATTATCCAGGGAAAACCCCTAAGTACTCCCCCTCTACTCACAGATGGTACACAGGGTCAACCCTGGAATCTTTAGGGCACAAGGTTGATCAAGAACAAGGTTTGAAGTCATTACAACAATATAGTCGTTAAGAGCTTAACATGTCACTTGCAAGAATTGAACCTAGGTGGGGAGGATAACAATCATTCCTCCCAACCACCATAACCAAACCCAATTGACAATGATGTGTTATTTATATTACAAGTTTTGTTAATTTAAAAGTTTATTTTAAAATATAAATCTCTTACTTGATGTGATAGATTCTTTTTCATTCCAATACGAACATTATTAATGACATGAGTGTCATATTTTGCAAATCCTATTAACTTTTTCTTAATTATTATTTATTTAATATATTAGAAGTTATTTTTACATTAGTTTATTTTTTATGATGAAATTTTATTTCACCTTTGGAATTAATTTACTCTCACACACCCACATAAATATACGAAGTTTCAAACTCATAACTCTGCTCAAACAAGCTCTAAAAACTTAAAACAACACATATTTTTGTTAAGGAAATCCCAAACATAATCTGGAAAAATCATGCATTGCGATAAATAATTGCTCCCTAGTTGAAAAAAACTCTTTCCTTAATGTCATCTTGGCTCAGCTAAAAAGTCTTGAAGATGGGATAAAATACCTGGGATTCTATCTAAATCCTGATAAGTACAGGAAGGAGGATTGGAGTTGACTTATACGTAAAGTGGAAGCAAGGATTTCTTCTTGGTTATTTAGAACCTTATCTAGGGGCGGGTGGCTTGTGTTGATTAAATCTGTCTTGGAAAGCATCCCAGTGTATTGGAACTCCATCGTTGCTATTCCCAAAGGTGTCTTGCATAAAGTTAGGAGGTTGAGTTGCAGGTAACTATGCGCAGGCAATAATTCTTCTATGGGTCTTCATCTTGCTAGTTGGTCCTCCATTGCCGCTCGAAAAAAACTTGGAGGGTGGGGGCTTAAATATATTCGTCCCTTTTCTCGCGCGCTAGCTGGGCAGAATATTTGGCGCTTAATGCAAGGGAACTCTCTCAAGTCAAGAGTAATCTAGTCTAAATACTTTGCTAACCTTTCTATAGCAAATTGGTTATGTTCGCCTTTGAAATCCTCTAAGGGTTCCTTTTTCTGGAAAGATTTAATTGAAGCATTCCCACTGGTTGCTAATTGGATTACTTGCAAGATCGGTAATGAAAAAAAAAAGTTATATTAGGGGAGGACCCTTGGTTAGGAGCAGGGAATAACCTCAGGCTTTTAGACCCTCTAGTTCATTTTCTAAGGAACCTTAACCTCCTTCACCTGCATGACATCAAGGTGGGGTATCCTCGGCTTGGAGGAAGATCAAGATGGTTCTCTGCAGTTTCTTTAGATATCTCATTAGACCTTCAAGAGGAATGGGATTCCTTTATCTCTCAATTGTATGAAAACTTCATTTCTCTGGACGAAGAGGTTGAGGGCTCGTTATGTTGGTCCTTTAACCAAAAAAATGGTTCTTTCACAACAAAAGTAGGATACAAAGCTTGGCAGGAAGAAAGACTGTCAAAACTGGAAATTGATTGGGCCCAAGGAAAAATATATATTCAAAATGTCAACCTGTCCAATATTATGAGAGACATTAAGTTGTGTTTCCAGTCCTTCGAGTGGCTCTCATTCCATCATATTTTAAGAGAACTCAATGCAAAGGTAGACAAATTATCAAAGGAAGCGCTCCAGTTGCAAAGAGAAGCATTTGGGTACTACGAGTATTTCGATGGAATTGAAACTGAAGCAATGGACTTTCATCTACAATGCAATTTGAAGTAAAATGTTTTTAAGAATAGACAATAAATATATGTTAAATTTTATGGAAATCATTCCCACATACTCAATACATAAAAAGATGAAGAATAAAATATGACCCCCATCAGGAATCTTAGGAAGCGGTGGAGCGACTAGGGTTTGACGCGCTGAGAATTGAGCTGACAGGGTTCGGCCGCCATGGTAGGTCAGGACGGAGGGGAGCCGCCGCCCCCTCCCTCCCCCTCTGCGACCTTCAGTAAACTAATCACAGCCTGCTCGAAGAAGGCTTCCTCTGGAGAATCCTCGAGCTTTGTAAGGCGATTGGAGGCCATTCCAGAAATCAGTCTCCCCCCGGAACAACCAATGAAAGTAGCAATCTCTCTGTCAGAGCAAGGTCTAGTAGGTCAGTTCATGGGGCTTTGGCCATCCACCAGAACAACCGATAACTGGATACAAAGGAACTGGAGACCGTTAATAAAGAACAGTTTGACCTGCTACGTCGTTGGAAAGGGCTACTACATCTTCGAGTTTATTTCCCAGGAGGACCAGGACCTGATCTTCAGGAACGGGCCTTACTTCATGGGAGCTCAAGGGCTCTACCTGAATCGCTGGACTCCAAACTTCGACCCAGCCCTGGAGATACCAAAGGACGTTCCGGTTTGGGTCAGGCTCCCAAACCTCCCAATCCACTGCTGGAACTCTGCATCGTTGCAAGCAATAGGGAATGGGCTTGGCCACTATATTGATAAAGCCGATCCAAAAGATCAATATTCTTGTGCCAGAATCTGCGTTGAGGTTGACCTAGAAGTAGGGCTGCCGGAAGCCGTGAAACTGAAGGTGGGAGAATGGCAACACCTGCAAAAACTAGACTACGAACAGCTGTCGTTTAAATGTAGAGGATGTCATGATTACGGTCACTTCCAAAGGAAATGCCCCAAGGCCGTGCAGGAGAAAGAAAGGGAGGAGGGATGGCAACAACCCCGGAAAGGAAGAGCGAAATCCAGCGGTCCTCAGAAAAACAACCCAACGCAGGCCCAAAGCATTCCAGGGACCCAGGGCAATACAAACAGCTTCAAAGATTTGGGAACCGAAGGGGAAACACCGCCCACAAAAAACATCGACCAAGGCGAAGAAAGCAGAGGCACAAAGAACAAAGAAATCGAGGGAACATCACATGCATCTGGAGGCGAGGAGCGTGGGGGGACTCAAGGCACTGAGGAAGAAGAAAACCCGCCACAGAGGAATGAAGCGGATCAAGGCACTGAAGAAGGCGAGTTCTCATCAGGGAATGAAACGGAAGGGACAAGTGAAGCTTGGGACACCCCAAAACGGCCTGGCAGAGGGAGGAAGTCCAAAAAGGCGGAAAGAGAAAAAGAATCGTACCAAGACATCCTCAAAGGTGCCCAACCAACCCTCGAGCAGGTTTTCGATGTAAGGCAAACAAGGAAACAAGCAAAGGTCTCCCAAGGAGGCCGCCCCTCCTCGAAAAATAACCAATGAAATTCACATCCTGGAACTGTAGGGGTCTCGGCAGCAAGATGAAAGAAGATGCTATCAGGGATCTAATCAAAACAACAAGAACAGACGTCCTACTCATCCAGGAAACCAAAATGAGTCAACAGGACTCAGTAAAAGTATTAAAAAACGCTTGGAGAAGCAGCCAAGGTGTAGCTGACAATGCCAGGGGCGCTTCAGGAGGGCTTTGCACCATGTGGAATGCCTCCAAATTAGATCTACTCCATTCCGACCTTCGCATGCACTGGATATGCACCCAATTACTCCACAAGGAGTCTGGACAAATTGTAAGTCTCTTTAATATTTATGTCCCTCGGCACATTGATGAAAAAAGAATTTGCTGGAATTCTATTCAAGACTATTTAATTGAGAATGATTTAGAAAATATAATCTTAGGAGGTGACTTAAATGTAACCCTAGCAGCAGAAGAAAAACGAGGCGGGTCCATTGTAAGGGACCCAGCCCGAGAGTGGGTGGAGGACCTGATCTCCACATGGGAATTGATGGACATAAAACCCACAAGAGGGCGCTACACCTGGAC
>SNQJ01S0009072.1:114834-132012 GCA_010110895.2 Picea sitchensis
AGATTAGATTTTATTGGAACGTGTGAGTGTAACTGTGTTCTTCATACACTCTTCCATGAGTGCAACATATTAATTCAAGTATTAAACTTCTTGCATTATGGGTTGTTAGCATTAAAACTTAATAATTGCATGTCTAGAAACAAGAATACGATTTTGCTGCAACATTGTACATTGGTATTGCTATGTTCTATTTGCATTATGAATAGAATTGAACGTTGGTTTGAAATTATGTAATCCATTTTTTTGTTTTCATAAAAAGTGTTGATATTGTGGTAGTTGCGGAAGGTATTTACCTCCACGTGTAAACCTAACGAGAATAGAATATTCCGGGAAGCAAGAAGAAACCCTAATGAGTTGGCTAATAACCCTAGAAGACAAGTCGGCTCAAGAGGATAATTTGTATTAGGTTATTAGCCTCCAAGAGAAGAAGTCGGTTAGAAGAAATAATATATACTGAGTAAATAGGTACCTAGAATGGGAAGTTGGCCCAGGCAGTTAGCCAAAATTAGTATAAATACAGGAGGCCAGTCTTCATTTTGGTAGGCATTCTCAGAACTGCAGAGCTCACTTGTGTGCACTGCAGTTAGCCAACTTTGTGCGCAAATCTGGAGGAGAGTTGGCGTTGCAGCTGTTGCAGCTAGCAGATTACGTTTTGGCTTGGACTATCTCTTGGTTATGGTTTGGACTATCTGACCAGCTCTTGTTTGGTGCACTATCCTTGGAGAAAGGTGCGCCACCCTTTGTTTGGCTATCTAGCCTAGGGTTTGCTTCCAAAGTGATTCTCTGTCAAGGTTAAGGTGCTCAGAGGGTGGCTTCGGCTTATGGTTGGGTGACAATAGAGATATTGTCTATGGTAAAACGAGCAAATCCATCATATTCTAACAGGTTATGGGCCCACACCTCCTTCATTCAGTCTAACCACTGGAAGGGAGCATAGCCATAAGGATATTAAGCTCGTTGAAGAACTGCCGCTAGGGTTTCTAGCAGGAGTAGTCACCAAAGTACTGCAACTAGGGTTACTACTAGGTGTAGTTGCAGAAACCCTAACCCTCTCGTTGAGGCACCTTAAGTGAAGGGATTGACCTAATTTCCAGATAGACCAGTGTGCCCTAGCCCATCACATCTCCTGGTACTCTCAGCAAGCCAAGACGTCAACTTTGAGTTTTTGGTCAAATTTAGGGTTGACCAAGTCAAAGCAGTCATGACTTACTCTATGAAGTCAGAAAACAAGTTATATGGAGCTTCTAACTTCAGAGCGTGGAAGACAAGGATTGACCTCATCCTTGCCAAGAATAAAGTGTTGGATATCGTGAAAGGAAAGATCGGGGAACCAGAATTTGAAGAAGGTAAAGAGAAGGAACCGCAAAACGTTGCAGTTATGGAGAAGTTCAAAGACGGTGACATCAATGTCATGAGTATCATAGTGGACTCTATAAAATATCACTTGATACCCTACATCTACCATCTTGACTCATCGAGGAAGATGTATGATGCCCCAACAAACCTCTTCTCAGTCAGAAACATTGGACAAGTAATAAGTCCGAAGAATGAGCTCCGTGAAATGAAGATGGATGATGATGACAACATAACATCATACTTTGTGAGAATCTCTTAGTTAAGAGATCAACTACAAGCTATCGAAGAGATCATTTCAGAGAAGGAATTGGTAAACATAGTACTCAATGGTCTTCCCAAGACGTGGGATGCATTTGTCGCAAGCATGAACACAAGGAAGGAGTATCCTACATTTGAAGAACTTTGGACTTGCTGTGCTCAAGAAGAATCAAGGATCAGTGCAAAAGAGAAACCCCAAAAGAAGTACGATGATCAAGCTTTCACAACAAGGTTCAAGGATTTCAGGAACAAAAAGAAGTTTGCCTCCAGGAAGAAAACAAATCAAGAGAAATATATGTCAAGGATACAATGCTTCAATTGTCAAAAGTATGGTCACTACAAGAATCATTGTCCCGAGTTAAAGAAAAGGAAGGAAACACACGAAGCATTAGATGCCGAAGAAAGGGAACCCACAAAGAAAGCCAAGCAGGATAAAGAAGACTTCTTCCTCTAGAGACAAGGTAACAATATTCTTCATAGTTCTTGTACATATCTTATTTGCATAGTCTCTATACATATCTTAGAAGATAATATGTTCCAAGAAGAACTATACATATGTAAGAACAACAAGATAAGGATTTCTATCATTATGACTACAAGTCAGAGAATACACATGAAAAGAATGAAGTACATCAAACAAATCATGTGGAAGTTATTACATAAGTAACAACTGCAAGATAAGTCGAAACAAGCAATCAAGAAGAAATTGGAGAAAGACTTATGACACCTTATAGAAGGCAATAAGGATGCAGACGGAAATGTGGATTATGTTAGATGGAGGGAGCCGATTATATAAAAGAAAAACATGCACTCATACATGAAGCAAGGTGTAGGAGGGAGCTAATCCTATGAAGATGATGAAGTATATATCCATGGTAGCAGCCATAAAAAGAAGTATGTGTTCAGTTTGACTTCAGAAGAAGCCCTCTTCAAAAAGAAGTCTTAAAATATCCATGGTTGTCCATACACATCCATGATCCTACGAGAAAAGGAAGAAGATGGAATCTTCAGAGCATGGAATCTATAGAAAACCATGGACCCAAGATCTAAAGAGAAGCATGAGGAAGAACATGAAGATTCCAAGAAAGAAAGAGAAGCCAGAACAACCAGTCATTGTATCAAGGATCACAAGATTATCAGCCTGATATGAATTCACTAAAAGCAATCAAGCAGAGGTACTAAAAGTTGTGATGAAGAACAATGTATGAAAGACTTCTAAATGTAGGCGTTGCGAGATCCAAAACTAGAGGTTCTCCTATATGGAGGGAGAAGACTATGATGATTACTTGTTCCAGTAAACCAGATATATCTCTACATGAGCCATTATATCGTCCACAATATCCATAGTTTGGAATTGACATCAGATGAATGAAAAGATTGTTCTACAGAATAATTGAACAAAGAGTGTATGTAGAGCAACCTCAATGCTTAGAGGCATACCAAAAGGAGACCCTTGTATGCAAATGAAAGAAGACAGCTTGGTGGAGAACCTCCAATGCACAACAGAAGCGTGGTGAAGACTTTCTATAACAGAGATATTGTATCAGAATGATTATTCAGAAGATCAGGATGATGGATTGCCAATCCATGAAAAAGATATCATGATGATAGAAGAAGTGCCACATGGATATGTTCCAGTTTGAACCTTGCCACAATGTTATGAGCTAATGGGGAACAAAAGATGAATCCAATAATCAGAGCTATATGAAGCCTTAAGAGAAAACCGGTGTTCCAGAAAGACCAAAGTACTTTGAGATCAAACATTACATTCTCTATGATGAAGTCCAGAAAAGAGAAGCGGTTCTCCAATATATATATATATCTCCACAAATGAGCAGATAAGTAGACATTTTGGTAAAACCTCTATCCAAGATGAAAGAGTTTGCATACTCAAGCTAGAGCTCATGGAGACAACTTCCTTATTGAAAAAGGAGGAAATGACTCCTAGGTTTGGAGGGAGCACTGATGTGTTATTGATTTATGGACAATCATTTTTCAGTTCGAAAAATGGTCCAGGATGTGTAGTTCCTTTCCAGTTCAGAAAGTGGTTTGAGATTTCTGACAGATAGACATTTTCCAGTTTGAAAAATGGTCCAGATCGAACGGTCATTTTTGTAATGAAAATGGTTCGATAGATTGTTGATGTACCATAGACAACGATTTCCCATTGTGGTTAACATGGGGAATGGTCTAGGGCAGTCTCTCTTCTTGAGGGTTACTCAAGAAGACTTGCCTGCCTCACCGAACAAACATTCTTTCGAAGCTCACAGTTGTGAGCAGTTTCAAAGAATGGTATGTTTTGGAGGTTGGTGCAAGACAACCATTTCCTTAGGAAATGGTCAGTATAGTCATTCCTCAAGGCAGATTCATTCTCTCTAGGGTGCACTTTGTTTAGTGCCAGAGGAATGGCCCAGGCTGGGGAATGGTCCAGGTTCAACAATCAGGGACATGCATTCCCTAGGGCAGAGTCATTCTCTCCAGGTTTCACTTTGTTTAGTGTCGGAGGAATGGCCCAGGGTGGGGAATGGTCCAGGCTCGGAAATTAGGATAGTTATCCTTCCTTGCTTGAGAAGAATAGTCCAGATAACTCATCATTGATGTTTGACCTTCTGAGGGCAGATGCTCTTCTAGATCTCACAGATGTGAGTGGAAGAATGGCCCAGATGATTCAGTTTATATCATAACATTGTTTATGTGCAGGTTGATATCAAATGATTGTTATGAAGATTGTATGTCTATAGACAATAGATGTATACTACTGTGGTGGATGTGTTCCACTATTTGTGACTATACGTCACTGATCAAGTACCTGTGTGCTACTTGGTGTGGTAGTGTACCACTGGATCATAGTTGTGTACTACTATGGATTGACACAGTTTTGTTCTATTGAATGATATTGTTCTGATTTCCTTGAAGACTATCAACAGTGTTGGAAATGATTATCAGCTAGATGGATGATCAATGGACAAAGATTTCCTAGACAGAAAATGATTCAGGACATTTATTCTTCTAGGACATGTGTCTGGATTAGAAGAATGGTTCTTGTGTCACTCTATGGAGTGAGTGACTTATCCAACATCATGTTTTATTACTCAGATGGAGTATGGTTTCGAGAGATGATACAATTGATGATATTGATAGTGATGATGGTGCTCATGATCTAATATTGAGATAGTATTTATGACTATGATGATGCTACTGATTCAATGGTATGTTTATGCTCAAGACCATTGTCTTCAATACCTCCCTAGATAGGAGGGAGTGTTTATATTGTGGTAGCTACAGGAGGTATTTACCTCCATGTGTAAACCTAACGAGAATAGAATATTCCGGGAAGCAAGAAGAAACCCTAATGAGTTGGCTAATAACCATAGAAGACAAGTCGTCTCAAGAGAATAATTTGTATTAGGTTATTAGCCTCCAAGAGAAGAAGTCGGGAAGAAGAAATAATATATACTGAGTAAGTAGGTACCCAGAATGAGAAGTTGGCAAGAAGAAATAATATATACTGAGTAAATAGGTACCCAGAATGAGAAGTTGGCCTAGGCAGTTAGCCAGAATTAGTATAAATACAGGAGGCCAGTCTTCATTCTGACAGGCATTCTCAGAAATGCAGAGCTCACTTGTGTGCACTGCAATTATCCAGTTTTGTGCGCAAGTCTGGAGGAGAGTTGTCGTTGCAGCTGCTACAACTAGCAGATTACGTTTTGGCTTGGACTATCTCTTGGTTATGGTTTGGACTATATGATCAACTCTTGTTTGGTGCACTATCCTTGGAGAAAGGTGTGCCACCCTTTGTTTGTCTATCTAGCCTAGGGTTTGCTTCCATAGTGATTCTCTGTCAAGGTTAAGGTGCTCGGAGGGTGGCTTCGGCCTATGGTTGGGTGACAATAGAGATATTGTCTATGGTAAAACGAGCACATCCGTCATATTCTAACAAAAAACTGGTGGATTCACATAGTACATTGGCATATAATTCTTAGATGTTCCATCTTAGAAAAGATAAGATAAGTAAACATAATATCGAAGAAGTACAAGAGCACCGAACCATGCCAATTAGAACATGCGTTAAACCCAGAAAAGAGGCAACAAAGAAGAGGCGAAGGCAAATATTTTTTAATAGCAAATGCATTTAAAAAAATAAGAAAAACACCAAGTATTGTACATCTATCCTTAGAAATTGGACCCAGTTCTTCGGGCCAAAACATTGAAGGTATATGCAACAAACACAGGCACAGGATCCACAGTATGCAAGATCTTTGCAGTTTTCTCCTCGATGAACCATCCTGTGTTGAAATTGATATTTTTCACAAGCTTCCCCTAAGGAAGAAGACGAAAATGGTTGCAGGGCAAGTGGAGTAGCCCTTAGCTGAAACCGCCTCTGTAGAGCCCAAAAACATTCAGTAGCACAACTTGCACATGCAATTCTAGAGGCCCAAATTAGTCCATTCTGGGCAGAAGGAGATGACTAGTAGGGAAATGCCTTGCAACAACGACAGTTTTGGACCTGATTCCCGAAGATGTTAATCAATAATTTTTTGGCTTGAAATATATCTCTGGGAGAATCAACATATCATTTCTTTACAGTGAAACTCTTCTGCCCAGAACGAACTAATTTGGAACTCTGGAATTCCTACTTTCGCGCTGCAAAGTGGCTGTTGTGTTCACCGTCGGTTTCTTTTCTGAAACTCCTTTTGGTGTTGTCATCACCGCCATCACCGATTCGGGAAGTTTCGTACGTTATTGTTGATTTTAATTTGGGCGCAGGAGTGGGAAGATTCTCTGCATTGCCACCAGCCATTGCCATATCATCGTCCATCAAATCATCTTCTTTCGGCTCGGAATTCATGGCATCAACTTCTGCGACAGCCATGAATGCAAATGGGCAGGTTCTCTGAGTAGCCAGGGTTGCCATGGAATTTTTTGGCTTGAAATATATCTCTCAGTGTACCAAGGGACCATCTCCTTGTTTGCTCCTGGGCAGAGGGAGATGAATAGTAAGGATATGCCCTGGAATAGTGGAACCTCTGGCCATTATGCCCCAATGTGTTTACTGTGTGTGGAGAGAACTGCTGCCAGAAGTTATAAAGAATTTATGTTTGCTCGAGATGATGTTTGAAATGAAAATCAGGGAGGGATAATATAACCCTCTACAAATTATGGTTTAATGCGCATCAATGGAATATGTCCTTGAGCCTTTCACTGATCAATGACAGTTTCCAGCGTTCGTGCGGAATGAGCTGTCACCATCACAGCTCACTAATTGCACAATTAGAAAAAAGTGCGAAGGTGGCAGTGACGACAAAAAGAGATTAAGAATTAGAAATTTCTTAGAAGGACCAACCCGTCCGTGCACAAAAAACAAAGATTGCATCGCCTTTCAAATGAATACTTGGAAATGATAACATACTTGTGCACAAATCTTAGTTTAATTTATAGTAATGACAAATCTTCTCCGGATTTCCTGACATTAATGACAATCTTAACGGTTCCTGCAGGATGGCTTCTAGCATTAAAGCTTAATTATTGCATATCTGAAAACAAGTACGAAGGCAACGGTGATGGCAAAACTGATTCCAAGAAATACCAAAGTATGGAAAGTGGTCGGGTGGGTTACAAAAGAAAAATGGCAGAAGATATACCCAGGAGACGTGAAGGGCCGATGGTCATATTGCATCTCAGTGACAGATATCGGTCGTCAATTTGTATGTCGCGAAATTTGTAAATTGACAAGCGGACCTGCGGGCTGGCTGGCTCAACATTGCACTTTCATTGTTATGTGTCCTCTAAATAGCACTCGGAGTTCCACGATATACAGAATGATAGATGGAATCGAAGGCTGGCTGGTTCAAGATTGTCATTGTTTAGGGATGGCAATCGCTATCAACTATGTAACATATCTAAAAACATTATTTTCAATACTAAATTATTAATATTACATATTGATCTTGCAGAATTTTATTAGACGAGAAAGTTTGTACAATATGGTCGAGTAAGTTATTTATAAGTTTTGCGACAAACGAACAATACATAGTAGACATGTACTTTTATAAAGTATGGATATGAGATTTTATAGAACATATGTGGATTCTTCATTCCATACTTAGCCACTTTTTCGATTGCAGATTCTCAGCCTGGCGGGATGAAAATTGAGCCTCTATTGTTTTGTGTCCTACAAATAGCACCCACACTTTCGCGATATACAAATAGACAGGCGGACTTGCAGGTTGGTTGGTTGAACGTTGCACTTTTATTGTCCCGTACAAATTCCGTATTAATTCCATATTTAGCCAGTTTTTTGGATCGGGGGCCCTCGGGCTGGCGGGCAAAAAATTGGGCCTCTATTGTTTCGCGCTCTACAAATAGCACCCACAATTCCGCGATATACAAATTCAGAAGTGGACTTGTAGTAAATTGTTACTGTTAAATATTGATATTGCATAATTTAATTAGACGAGAAAGTTTGTACAATTTGGTTGGCCGATTGATATAAAAGTATTCCGAAAAATGAGCAATACATAATAAACATGTACTTTTATAAAGTACAGACATGAGATTTTATAGAACATATGCGAATCCCTCATTCCATACTTGGGCAATTTTTGGATCGCGGGTTCACGGCCCGGCGGGCTGAAAATTGAGTATCTATTGTTTTGTGTCCTACAAATAACACCTACACTTACGCGATATACAAATTGATAGGTGGACTTGCAGAGGTGACTCAATATAAAGTATGGACATGAGATTTTATAGAGCATATGCGGATCCCTCATTCCATACTTAGGCACTTTTTTGGATCGCGAGTTCGCAACCTGGCAGACTGAAAATAGAGTCTCTATTGTTCCGTGTCCTACAAATAGCACCCACACTTCCGCGATATACAAATTTATAGGAGGACCTACGGGCTGCTTGGCTGAACATTGCATTTTATTGTTCTAGAACATATGTGGATCCCTCATTCCATACTTGGGCACTTTTTGGATCGTGGGTTCACGGCCTGGCGGGCTGAAAATTGAGTATCTATTGTTCTGTGTCCTACAAATAGCACCTAGACTTCCGCGATATACAAATTGGCAGGTGGACTTTTGGACATGAGTCTTTATATAAAGTATGGACATGAGATTTTACAGAGCATATGCGGATCATTGATTCCATACTTAGGCACTTTTTGGATCGCGGGTTTGCGGCCTGGCGGGCTGAAAATAGAGTCTCTATTGTTCCTTGTCCTACAAATATCACCCACACTTCCATGATATACAAATTGACAGGAGGACCTTTGGGCTGCTTGGCTGAACATTGCATTTTTATTGTTCTACAACATATGCAGATCCCTCATTCCATACTTGGGCACTTTTTGGACCGCGGGTTCACGCCCTGGCGGGCTAAAAACTAAGTATCTATTGTTTCGTGTCCTACAAATAGCACATAGACTTCCGCGATATACAAATTGACAAGCGGACTTGTGGACATGAGTCTCTATATAAAGTATGGACATGAGATTTTACAGAGCATATGTGGATCCCTCATTCCATACTTAGGCACTTTTTGGATCGCGGGTTCGCGGCCTGAAAACAGAGTCTCTATTGTTCTATGTCCTACAAATACCACCCAGACTTCCGCGATATACAAATTGACAGGAGGACTTGCGGGTTGCTTCACTGAACATTGCATTTTTATTGTTCTATGGCGATCTCGTATTAATTCCATATTTAGCAACTTTTTTTTATCGGGGGCTCTCGGGTTGGCTTGCTAAACATTGCACTTTCATTGTTCCATGTCCTCCAAATAGCACTTGGACTTCCGCGATATGCACATTCACAGATAGAATCGAGTGCTGGCGGGTTCAAAATTTCCATTGTTTAGGGATGGCAATCCCTATCAACTATCCAACATATAAAAAAACATTACTTTCAATACTAAATTATTAATATTACATAATGATATTACAGAATTTAAGCAGAGGACAAAGTTTGTCCATTTTGGTGGACCGACTGATATAAAAGTTTTTGGACAAACGAGCAATACGTAGTAAACATGTACTTTTATAAAGTATGGACATGAGATTTTATACAACATATGCGCATTCCTTATTCCATACTTATGCACTTTTTGAATTGCGGGTTCACGGCCTGGCGGGCTAAAAATTGAGTTTTTATTGTTCTGTGCCCTACAAATAGCAGCCAAACTTCCGCGATATACAAATTGACAGGCGGACTCGGGCTGGTTGGCTGAACATTGCTATTTTATTGTCCCGTAGCGATCCCCTATGAATTCCATATTTAGCCATTTTTTTTTATCGGGGGCTCTGGGCCTGGCGGGCTGAAAAATGGGCCTCTATTGTTTCGCGCTATGCAAATACCACTCACAATTCCGCGATATACAAATTGACAAACGGACTTGCGAGCTGGCTGGCTCAACATTGCAGTTTCATTGTTTTGTGTCCTCCAAATAGCACTCGAAGTTCCGCGATATACAGATTGATAGATGGACTTGAGGGCTGGCGGGTTCAAGTTTGCCATTGTTTACAAATGCTAATCCCTATCAACTATCCAACATATCTAAAAACATTATTTTCAATACTAAATTATTAATATTAAATTTTGATATTGCATAATTTAATTAGACGAGAAAGTTTGTACAATCTGGTTGGGTGACTGATATAAAAGTTTTCCGACAAACGACGAATACATAGTAAACATGTACTTTTAGAAAGTATGGATGACATTTTATAGAGCATATACGGATCCCTCATTTCACACTTGGGCACCTTTTGGATCGCGGGTTCTCGGCCCGACGGGCTGAAATTTGAGCTTCTTTTGTTCTGTGTTCTGCAAATATCACCCACACTTCCACGATATACAAATTGACAGGCGGACTTGCAAACTCCATGCCTGGTGGGTTCAAGATTGCAATTGTTTAGGGATTCTCATACTAAATAAACTTTATCTAAAAACATTATTTTCAAATACTAAATTATTAATATTAACTATTGATATTGCACAAGTGAATTACGTTAAATTATTAAAGGATGTTAAATTGCTTATTTTTTTAAAAATGAAACAAACAAAAGAAAGTTTTTTTTTAAATTCTATCACCGCAAGCATAACAAGGACCAATTTGAATTTTAAGGCCCTCTTGTTCATATGATAGCACAATTTCACTCCGCACAGTATATATTCGTTGATTTCAAATTATTCCAGGATATTAATTTTGCCAAGTTCATCGAATAAGCAAAAATGCGAAAACAACGACCAATTTGAATGTTAAGAGCCTCTTATTGCTATGATAGAACAATTGCACTTCTCACACTATATATTCGTTGATTTCAAATTATTTCAGAACAATAATTTGACCAAGTTCATCGATCAAGGAAATCTGCTAAAGCAAGCCACATAGTACATTTGCGTCACAGCGCCATAGAAATTATCAGGCGAATCTGCGGGCCACCTGGCTAAAAAATTCAATTATATTGTTCTGTGTCCTCTAAAGAACAGTTGGAGTTCCATGGTATACAAATTGATAGACAAAGTAGATAACTAAGAACCAACCATACTTTAAACAGGCTGCAAGCAAGTTCCGAGAAGGTTCCATAGAGTAGAACCCATCAACCTTTGCACCAAACAATTTGATATACAAATAAAAGACGTCACCACATTTGTTTTCTCTTGCATCTGGTATATGTTCCCAGTAGAAAATAACCGAGAACATGCGATATATGGGGATTACAGAGATATGGGCCAAGTCCAACGAACATTCATTTGGATGTTGAACAAATGTTACAAAGACAGATGAGGTATTTTCGTTTCCTGCCGAAGTTTGATATATATATATATATATTTTTCCCCTTCTTCAGCCGATATGCAAAATTGCATTGTCCTCATTCAAGGTGAATTTGTTGTGTATGCGAAGTTGCCGCAGCACGTAGACACTGCTTGCCTTTTTCTGTAGATATGTTTCATACAACAACTCTGCCAACTTAGGAAGCACATTTTGTAACAGAGGCTGCCTAATCGTACAATGCATGGTTGTGTTGCCCACGGTTCAGATAACAACATTCACGCAATGTCCATATCTATATGGAAATTTTTCACCGCATCACAGACAATCAATGGTATCATCACTTATCAAAGCGGAGGCAGAAGCAACAAAGTTGCATCTTGCACATACAAGCTCAAAGGGGGTCGAGTACACATTGGTTGCAATTAAAAGACCTTCTGTTAGCGATATTTCTTGTCTCGAGATTGGGCGTACCAGTTCTGCAATTTGCACGAGAAGCACCTGAGCATATCACGAGAGAATCCCATTTTGTAGCAGCAAGTCAAGCAAGCGAGCGGGCAAAGTTTTGTCTTCAGCAGTCGAGAACCATCCTCAAAGCAAATTGACGGCCAAAATCTTACAGAGGAGATCGACGAAATCCCGTCAGCCATTAGATCTCGAGGAGTTGCGCCAGAGTTAACCCCTAGTGTGCAGAGGAGGAGAGCCGAGTTTCGGTTCGTCACAGGATCGGAGTTTCTGGAGGCAGGAAACTCTTACATGAATGAATCGTGATACGCGATTTCTCGACTGAATCAGAGCCGTCCGTCAGCAGAGACGCGTGGCGAGAGATCCCGCCGAGTCGGGGATCGGGGAACTGAAAGTCCTGTGTACATGTCAGCGAGAATCGCGATATCCCGATGCGCGATTTCCCGACGGTGTTAAGGACCATAGTGGGGGACAGGTGTCGGCGGATCAACCCTTGAAGGGAGACAACGCCAAGTGGCATCGGCATATCGCGAGCTCGGAGGTTCGTGAGTTGGAGCCGCAGAGATTTGCGTCCAGAGTTGCGAGGTCGCGAGGAGCGATATCTCGGCAACTGTCGGTCGGCATGTGGGACTGCAAGTGGAAGACAGGTGGCAGGTTTTCGCGACGGGAACGGACCATTGACATGTCAACGACCATGAGCCATCGGGTTTCGGGGAATCGCGAGTCCCGTGGACTTGTGTATCGAGACATCAAAAACGCTGAAACCCTGACAGAGGTTCGGCTCAGGTCATATCAGAGGCGGTCACATGGACCATAGTAATAGCTAGGAAGGCTAACCCATACATGCGCTCATTGGAGAATCGGTGATCGGGAGTTCAGAGGGTCGAGAACTCTCGACAACGGGGAACGTGAAACCCCGAAAACCCGATACAGAGTTGGGAAAGGGTCATGGTGAAGTTCAGAAAACCATGAGAAAAGAAGAAGGGACCTATAGGCTGGATCGGGTGTTCATCAGGGATTCCACTCAGGGATCCAAAAAGGGCCGCTTCGGTTCAACAAAAAGGAGAAAAAGGGTGGGTGAAGCCTCACGTCACCCATTTATTGCAGAACATGGAGGTCCCGACCAAAATTTGCCCAGGAGGGTCCCTCGTACCGGTTTGCTTCAGGAAAGCCACGCCAAGCCTCCAACTCACCAAAGGAACCTGCACACGCCAATTCAATATTCAAGAGGCTCAGCTACCCCCTTGCGCGAGCCATGCTGAATTAAAGAGGCCTGTGACAGGGGAACAGAGGGCAGATTTGATAAAGGCAGACTGACAGCCCGTCCTGATAAGAGAAGTTCCTTGACGTTAAGCATTGAATTCGCGATATGATCGCTCCTTGAGAACCATAATTAGTCCCAAGTATATGTAGGCATTTTTGCCATTTTTTGTGGGTATCGATGGTAGAGCAGAACTCCCTACTGTAAAGTTTAACAGACATTCTAGTTTGTTGGATATGCATCTGTATACGAGATATCTTGTTATATGACAAACAATTTTCCTTTTCCATCTATGTTTTCGTCTAATACCAGAGGGTTCGTGATCGACTGAGTCGCGCGAATCGTTGCATTTCTATTATGATAAATGATTTATCGTGGCATTATTGTATTTTCTGGTGCTCTGTATTTAAATGCAAGAAGATCTTGTGTTTGGATGCCTTCTTCTATAGTCTGTTAAGAACCTGCTATTATAACAGACCTTCGCACTCTTCTCCATAAGTCTTCCACCTGTTCACCCTTTACTACAACTCACTGTCTGGAATTTACGCAAGACCTCACTTGCTCATGCATACCTGGCCTGTTTTCAAAGTTGGAACGCTACTGTGTCGAGTTTCCTTCCATTTGATCACCCATCTATGAACAATCGTGACATAAAACTGATGGGCGTCGGGCTCTGCTCCTGCTAGCAATCTAGGAGTGACTTCCGTCGCCAACACCTTCAACCTGGGAACACGAGCAAAGGGATTAATACATTGAACAACATAATACACAACTGCACCCCCCCTCCCCTTAAAAAAAAATAAAAAAATAAAACAGGGGCATAAATTTGTTGAAGGTTATTTCTATAAGCAACATGAAAATGATTTTGTGGATGTATACGCACAATAGTTGTAGATCTAGTTAGTTTCTTCAGATCCTCTACTATATTTGCTTGCAACTCTGTTACAAACGTTGCCTGGGTTGTTCGAAAGATCCTTTTTCTAGCATCCCTCTTCGTTGTAATATTTTTGAACATCATAAGTGGAATCTACCCTCTATCCAATTGTTGTTCCATTAACGAAAACAAATCTAAATATGTATCGAACAATTGCAGCTACAACATGGAACAGTGCAATATTTGTGTAACTTATCCGACATACATGCACATGCAAAAGTAAAGGACAAAACTGAATATGAAAAGTGGTACCATTGCTTTGTCATTGTCGGACTCTCCATCCTTTATATGGAGAATGTGTTGCGAGCCAAATTTTCTTTCCAGTGTGACAACAGCCCCAATCATTCCGATTGGGTAAATATCAGTGCTCTGTGCAAGCTGGCTGATAGTCGAGTCCAGGACGAAACGATATTCTGAACAAATAGAGGGAATTTTTTCCACAATGCTTGTTTCGTTGAGCGAAATAATTCGATCACAATCACCATGGTCATATATTGTTTTGGGAAATATATTAAAATGTGTAATGGATATCCCATTACACGACACTATCTTTTCTACATGTTTCTGGACAAGTTGTGGAGGAACAATCAGTGTCACTGTCATCACGACATCCTTGTCTGTCATGTTAGCATGCATAATAGATCTACTTTTGTTTGCCTTGTCGAAGTAGGTGCTATAGACAACCATTATGTCCCCAATGAACACTTGTCCAGTTTGGCGACTGTTCAAGCCCTCTATTGACAGTACTTTGGATGTCACAACTCTAGACCCGATAACATTTTTTTGAACAGGAAAACTAAAGTGAATGGTAGTGTGCTACAAGTACACACATAGTTTTGATGAACTATGGAGCTAGGGTTTCGCAACCACACCTCTAGTCTCCGGAACATGCAACACGTTCAACGTCTCGCTTGTACTTGTTGATACTTCTTGCAAGCTGCAAACCATGTATTGTAGATGACATCAACATATCCGCAATGCCATAGATCAATATATAGCCCAACAAATTTGTTTAGCAAACATAGTAAGAGCAGAGCGTATGCATCTTTACCTTTGGCCTTGTCGGTCTGCCGATGTCTGGGATGACTGGTTGCTCATGCCCGTGTCACTAGTCCAACTTTTCCTGATGCAAGCATGTGCAAATGAACATTAGGACTAAACAAGCATATGCATTGTATATTGTCTATCGGAAGGACCAAATAACTATAAAATTGTATGCATATGAATTTTTTAATTGGAGAAATGTTTAACAGTAAACAGGGCGTGAGCGCGAAGCACCATGGCCAATCTGTATATCGCGGACCCCCGGAAGCTAGGGGAGCAATCTTCAACCTGCAAGCCTGGCACCCGCAATCGAGAAAGTGGGTAACTATGGAAGAAGGTAGAAGCACGACCACATATTTGAATCCGTTAGTCGAACAACCAGCACACGAAGGAATTTTTGGAAAGCACACTAGCCAGATGAATTAGAAAACAAAAGGGATAATAGAAAATGGAAAAAGTAGAAATAGGGAGCGTAGAAAGGCCCATTACTGCAAAGTCATCGTTTTCAAGTCTAATATTATATGCCCCCACCCGATTTATATATTTAATTTACCAGCACACTTGGTATACCTTTTAGAAGATTGTGTTGATATTATGGTAGCCGTGGGAGGTATTTACCTCCACGTGTAAACCCGACGAAGATAAAATACTCTGGGAAGCAAGAAGAAACCCTAATGAGTTGGCTAATAACCCTAGAAGACTTGTCAGCTCAAGAAGATAATTTATATTAGGTTATTAGCCTCCAAGAGAAGAAGTCGGCCAGAAATAATAATATATAATGAACAAACAAATACCCAGAATGAGAAGTCAGCCCAGGCAGTTAGCCAGAATTAATATAAATATAGGAGGCCAGTTCTCATTCTGGAAAGCAGCCTCAGAATTGCAGAGTAGCACTTGTGCACACTGCAGTTGCCCAGTTTCTACGCAGTTTTGGAGGAGAGTTGTCGTTGCAGCTGCTGCAGCAAGCAGTTACACTTGGACTATCTCTTGGCTAGGGTTTGGACAATCTGATCAGCTCTTATTAGTGCGCTATCCTCGGGGAAAGGTGCACTACCCTTTGTTTGGCTATCTAGCCTAGGGTTTGCTTTCAGAGTGATTCTCTGTCAAAGTTAAGGTGCTCGGAGGGTGGCTTCGGCCTATGGTTGGGTGACAAGGGTATTGTCAATGGTATAATGAGCACATCCACTTATATTCTAACAAGTTATGGGCCCACCACTTCTTTCATTCAGTCTAAACGCTAGAAGGAAACATAGCCGCTAGAATATTGAGCTCCCTGAGGAACTGTCGCTAGGGTTACTAGAAGAAGCAGCTTCCAAGACACTGCCACTAGGGTTACTAGCATGAGCAGTTGCAAAAACCCTAATCTTGTCATCGAGGCACCTTAAGTGAAGAGATTGACCTAATCTCTAGATAGATCAGTGCACCCTAGCCTAGCGCATCACCTGGTACTCTCAGAAAGCCAAGACGTGAAGTTTGAGCCTTTGGTCAAATCTAGGGTTTGACCAAGTCAAAGCAGCCATGACTTATTCTATGAAGTAGAGAACAAGTTAGATGGAGCCTCTAACTTCAGAGCATGGAAGACAAGGATTGACCTCATCCTTGCCAAGAATAAAGTGTTGGATATCATGAAAGGAAAGATCGTGGAACCAGTGTTTGAAGAAGGAAAAGAGAAGGAACCACAGAACGTTGCAGTTATGAAGAAGTTCAAAGACGGTGACATCAATGCCATGAGTATCATAGTGGACTCTATCAAAGACCACTTGATACCCTACATCTCCCATCTTGACTCATCGAAGAATATGTACGATGCCCTAACAAACCTCTTCTCAGTCAGAAACATTGGACGAGTAATGAGTTTGAAGAATGAGCTCCGTGACATGGAGATGAATGATGATGACAACATAACATCATACTTTGTGAGAATCTCCCAGTTAAGAGATCAACTACAAGTTATTGAAGAGATCATCTCAGAGAAGGAGTTGGTAAACATAGTACTCAATGGTCTTCCCAAGACGTGGGATGCATTTGCCACAAGCATGAACACAAGAAAGGAGTATCCGACATTTGAAGAACTTTGGACTTG
>SNQJ01S0009073.1:36959-64985 GCA_010110895.2 Picea sitchensis
ACTATGCTTCCCATGAATATTCCCTCTAGGAACTTTCATACTGCGGGATCATATCATTATAGGGCCAATACGAAGTTTGGGCAGCCTACCTCAAAGTCAAGGGTACATGAATAAGACAAAATCGAAAATCCAGATTTGTTGACAGCTATATTATTTTTTTTATTTTTTTTTCAACTTCCATCATTTTCATCCTCATTCTCACACATGTCAATATCCATTGAGGGGGAAGCTAAAAAAAAAAAAATGTTTCTTGTGGAATTCAAGAAGGCATTTTCAGGAGTTACTAGAATTTCTATAAATAAAGAAAGAGGCCCATTTTTTAGGGGATCTTCAAGAATTTTATATTCACTGAAATATTTTGGAGATATTACGATGTTAACTAAAATTGAGAAGCCCTTAGGGACAGTTTTGATAGAGAGAAGAAAATTTCTAAATGGTTGCTTGTTGTGAACTACTTTCAGCATATTGTGTATTGTTTAGATGTGTTGTAAGAATATGTTTTTTCCTAGAGACTTTTCTTATGCAAATTAATATCATTCTCACAACTTTGCTATTATTTCTTATGTTTTTTCCTGAGAATATGAGTTTCTTATGTGTGTGATAGCATGATTTAGACTAATATTATTATGTATTTTCATACATGTGTTGTCTAACCTCACTACTTCATAACAACTATATGAGTGAAGTTATTTGCAAGGATTAGTTTTATTTTCAATGACTCGTTTGGTTATTATAGATTTCTCCTAGCTAGGATAGGTTAGTTAAATTTATTTATGCACTTAGTTAGATTGCATTTGCATTTCACCAACCATCCAATGATCCCCCATAACTAGTAATGGCAGCTGGGCCAGAATCTGGATGAGTCTCCTAAACCAAACATTGCATAGTCTAATTGGAACTGTGTACCAAAGAGTACCCCTTACTATTGAAGTGAAATTCCACCCCATCAACAGAATTGGCGCTAAAAGGAGGGCCATATTTTGCATGGGTAGCATAAACCAACTGCATACACACGACCAATATTCTGAAAATATTCTTGTTCAACAAAGTTTCCTTCATATCCCTTCCAAACAAGATATTACCCTTGAATATACAAACCATGCTTTCAAAAGTGTTACTTTCAGTCTAGAAAATCATCCAGAAGCTTGGTACCGCATCTCTAACGAGGATTTTTTTTAAACTTGTCACATCACACGCTCATATGCCAAATTACTTGGTCAACTACCAACATCTTCATCACTCCCCAGGAGGATAGTTATCTGCAATAGGTGACCTAAGAATTAGAACAACGTTCTTGTTGACTCCGTAGAAGATCTGATAAAAAATTATTTGTAAGCCATACATGTACCCTTAGATGAGATTCCACCCACACCTTATGGTCCTACTCCTCCCATTTTGGAGAACAATTTTGACAATGAACATTCAAGATTTGATTTCAAAGATAGCATGGGTGAAAATATAAATACAAGAAATTTTCTTCCACCATGGATGTCCCAAGGTGATTTGAACTTAGCTAAACCTTTGCATGAATTGCCCAAATTTCCAGAGATAATTCTCTTGAAATTCGACCCGGACAAATCTAGCTCACCTGAAGATCATGTAAAAAAATTCTTTCTAGAAACTCGTCTCCTTGATGTCTCTTATGAATATGTGGTTCGTAGACTCTTTCCCTACACCTTTGAGAATAAGGCTTCCACGTGGTATTTCAACTTACCGACTGGTTGCATAACTAGTTGGAATGACTTCGAAAAATACTTCATTGGAAAATTTGGGGAAGAGAAAACCCCCACAACTTTATTCAAGGAGTTAGTAGTGCTAAAGATGGAAAAGAAATAAAAAGTAAAGGAATTCAACCAATACTTCACTATAGTCCTCAACAAATTCACTATTGAAATTGCACCCTTGGAACCCTTGGTTTTCGAATATTATATTTCAACATTACTTCCCTCTATAGGCATGTTCGTCAAATGAGCTAGCAAGGTTTCCTTAGCCCAAAATTTTGAGGAAGCTAAAGTTGTTGAGAAAGAATTGATTTCTTTAGACAACCACCCTCCATATGAAGAAACCAAATATGCTAGGAAGAAGCCCTTACTATTGACTAAACCTCTCGAGAAAGAACCCAGGGGTCTAGACAGTGTGTTAATTTAGTAAAGAAACTTTCAAACGAAGTAGTAGACCTTAAGAATAATGTTGGGGAAGGTCCTTCAAAGTCTAGACATTTCTGTCCTTTCTTTAAGAGGAATGACATCCTGTCAAATCATCCAGAAGTCCCACGTCTCAGTCGAAATCTAAATGACATTGGCATGGAGAATTTTTGTTCATACCACCAGCAGAACCATTCTGAAAAAACATGTCCTAAGTGGGTTAACTCTATGACATTGGTCATTATCCAACTATTATATTAGAAAGAGAATGATAATAATTAGACTAAGGAAGTAGAAAATGAAGAAACCACTGAGGAAACTGCTATCTTTCTATGGGATTGGTGTATATATTTGTACAAGGAGTAGATTGAAGAGGTTTCCGTAGGAGACACATAAATCATAAAAAAATTCCCCCGGGATTAAAACTTACATATAAAAGATGTTGTCCCCAACACTGCTCTCAAAATGATAACTCCTCCCATTCCTACTCAAAAGGATAGCACCCCTGCACCATCTAAAAATAACAAACCAAGTACTTCAACCCCAAAACAACCAGTAATAAACCTAGCACTCTATTACCAAGAAATAAACCTAGCTCATCACAAGCAAGTAAAAAAACAAGTAAACCTGAAACTCTTGCTTTGGAATATAAGTTATTGAAGATATAAAGAAGACCAAAACCGACATCTCTTTGTATGATATTTGCACACTTCCCCTAAAACGCAATCTTATTTTTGACACGTTCAATCCCAATGACCCTCATAAGAATATCGTTGTTGTGACCGGCAACATTTCTAAAATTGTTGAAGCAAAGGTAGAACACAAAGTTGAAATTAAATATACTATAAATGCAACTAATATAGGCCCACATTTGAGGTCCTAGGTTACACCCTTATTTCTTACATATGAAATATTTAACTTCAATGTACATAAATACTTAGTAGACTCTGGTGCTTCCTCCAATATCATTCCATACTTGGTCTATCAGAAAATCAATGTTGTCCCACAAATGAGTATTACTAGAATCATATAATTGGATAGATCAGTTATGAACGTGAAAGGTGAACTTAAATATGTTATGATTAGGTTAGCATATGATCCTACAGTTCATCAAGTTATTGATATCGTTGTTGTTGCCATTACAAAAAGTTATGGTTTACTATTGAGTAGTGATTGGCTTACAAAACTTCAAGGTTATTTCTCTACGGATTGGTCCCACTTGTGGCTCCCATAGAAAGGTAAGCCAAATCAGATCCAGGTGAACAATGAGGATCATATGAAATACACAGTAACGAAACTTGAAGGTAAGAATCATCCCATCAACTTCTCTCATACTGTTTTGGAAAATTGTTTTTTGCAGACTAACCATGGTTGCTATGAAGTGCAACCATATCCAATTCAAATAGACATGTGGTCTGAAATCCTTCAATGGACTCAGACTTATGCTAATGATTTTACTATATTAAAAACACATTGCTTTTGCGTAACTAACTCAAATTTACACACTAACATGTGGAAAATATTATTTGATGGCTCAAGATCTTAGGAAGGAGTCGAGGAAGGATGCATCCTTATCGATATTGAACATCATAATATTATTATATCCTACCATTTAGAGTTTGAATGCACCAAAAATATTGCATAATATGAAGCCTCGGTCCAAGGCTTGAAGAAGACCATTGACCTTCAAGTGTTTGGTGATTCAGAGATAATTGTCTAACAAGTAATAAACATTCTTCATTGGCTATCTCCCCACTTAAAATTTTATCATCAATAGGTATGGAAATTTCTCTATTCCTTTGAAGCATGTAATATTAATTTTATACCTCATTGTCAAAATGTTGTTATAGACACTGTAGCAAATGAAACATCTAGATTCACACCCATTAATAATAGTTTTTCTGTTGAAATCATTTTCAAACCTTATATACCGAACAACATCACAAACTAGAGAGTGTTCAATAATGATATAGATCATAAATTTCCTTACCAACTCTGATGTGTTTGAGGACTCAATGATAGATGATGAAGTACATCAACAGAATCTTTGTGACTAGCGGGATGAAGCAAGTAAGGTAAAAGCTAATTACATCCCGCGGAATGTGTTATCGCTTGAAAAGTTGTTTGATACACAAACTAAATTCAAAAATCCTATGAATCCAAAGACGAAAAACTCCACTATGATGCGCGTTCTGGTGAATCTAGGGACCCCTAAACAACCCAAATACATAAATCTAGGAAATTGTTATTTAGATGCAGAAAAACATACATTCACATAGTTGTTTAAGATATATCGTGATGTATTCACCTAGACATATGAATATTTGAAGATGTACAAAACATGTATTATTGAACATGTTATTCCAATCAAAGAAGGTGTCAAACCATTACGACAAAATTTAAGGAAAATACATCTGACTCTTGAACCACTTATTCATAAGGAATTGAAGAAATTGTTATATGCATGAATTATCTTTAAAATCATCATTCCACATGGGTTCTAATATGGTACATGTCAAGAAGAAATCGAGAGATATCAGACTATGCATAGATTTCCAAAACTTAAATCGAGCTTCTGACAAGGACAATTATCCAGTTCCCCCTATGGAGAAAATTTTACAACTAGTCTCTGGTTCTGAAATGTTTTCTCTTTTGGATGGGTTTTTTGTTTACAATTAGGTCCTCTTAGTAGAACCATACCGGTTAAAGACTAATTTTAGGACAAAGTGGGGAACATTTTCTTATTGCAGAATTCCCTTTGGTCTAATCAATGTTGATGCTACCTTTCATAGGGAAATAGATATCACTTTTAAAGGTATAATCGATCATAGCATGGAAATCTACCTTGATGAAAACACAATTTATTAAAAGCAAAGAGTTGATCACCCTAAACATCCGAAGCAAATTTTCAGAAGATGCAAAAAATGGCAGGAAATGAGATACAATTCAACACTAAACTGAGCAGAAGAGAAGAAGAATTGAATCAAGAACGTAAATGACAAAGCAATCACACAGTACACAGAGACTTTACCCTGGAAATCCAAGTCGGGAAAACCAACATTCCTTGAGCATTCTACTCTCTTGTTGTCTTATTCAATCTGAACAAACGTTACATGTCTAACCTTGGTCCAAACCTAAGACACAATTGACATCATACCCTCTTACATGTGGAAGAACAAACTTGTAGCTAATCCGACTTACATCTACATGAACAACAACCTCTAAATTATAGACTCTTGGAAATTATCCATTCATCATCTAAATATTCAAGATTGGCCTTTACGACCTTACAACATGCCTCTTTATAGGCTTTACAGCAGGAAAAACCCTAAATACATGGCGCCCAAAAACAGTTACAAATCCATGCAGATCATTGGCTACAAATACCGTGAATCTTAGGATTTTGTTACAGTCAACTCCAAGTCGGATTACTAGTCAGCCTTCATTTGGTCTTCAATCGATCGCCACACGCTTGCTAGTCAACATATTGTCGGTTGACCTCTTCACTTGTTTTCAATGCCTTTACCATGTTGAACCGCCTTGAGCTTAGACTTCAAATTTACCTGATCGACTAAATTCAACCTTCAACTTGTTGTCAATCTACCTTGGCCCTCGAAATATTTTCGATCCACCTTGATTTCGATCGTCAGTCAATCCAGCTTGACTAGACTTTCACTGCAAAGAATATAACCCAAAATTTTCCCATTTGTTGTCCTTTTTGTTGAAACCAGAAGATTCTTGAACTTTCACCCACAGACCCAAGGCAGCAATGCCCATTGCCTCTCTGCACCAAGAGAACTTCACAGCACTCACATACTTAGTTAATGAGTCTGCTATATTTTCCAACATGTCTAATTTCTCCAACAACACCTTGTTAATTTCCACCATATATCTTACAAAATGGCATTGTACATCAATGTGCTTAGTCTTCGAATGATAAGAAAGTTTCTTTGTCAGAAATATTTCACTTTGATTGTCGCAACTTATCTTCATAGATTTGTGCTCAAACCTGATTCTTGAACACAACCTTTTAATCCACACTTACTATTTGATTCAATGAGTGGTTGCCATGTATTCAACTTATTTCATTGACAAGGCTACGGTCGCTTGTTGCTTACTCATCCAGCTTATTTTTCCACTGAACATCTTGAAGACAGATTTGTTGGTCAACCTCCATCAATCCATATCTATAGCTTTGTCGACGTCGACAAAGCCATGTACATTTAATTTACCACTATCACCTCCAGGTTTTCCTTGGTAGCATATAGCATAGTACTTTGTGCCACACAATTACCTAAATACTCTCTTGAGAGTTGTCTGGTGCTCCTTTCCAGGTGTCGACATATACTTGCTCAACACTCCCACTGCATGGGAAATTTTTGGTCGAGTGTAGAACATTCCATACATTATAATACCAACAACACTTGTATAGGGAACACCTTCCATGTCCTCTATTTCTTCATGTATCTTTGGAAATTGTTCAGCAGTTAGGCTTGCTCCCATATAAATTGGCACTTTCATTGGTTTGCACTCCTGCATGTTGAAACACTTCTTAACTATTTCAATGTACTTTGTTTGATTCAACCATAGATTTCTAGTGGCTCTATCTCTCTTAATATCCATTCCCATAATGAAGTTAGTTGCATCGAGATCATTCATGTCTAACTTGGAGGATAGTTGCTTTTTCACCTCCTTTATTTTGTCCATGTTGTTTCCAATCAGAAACATGTCATCAACATACAAATCTACATATATTAAAAACCCAACTTCTTCCTTGGAATATATGCAGTGATCATCTTTGCTTCTCACAAATCCCAAACTAAGTATGTATGTGTCAAAATTTGGGTACCCCATCCTTGGCAATTTCTTTAGACCATAAAGGGATATTTTCAGTTTGCACACCAAATCCTTTTTTCCCTTTACTACAAATCCTTTAGGATTTTTCAAGTAGATTTTCTCTTCTAGTTCCCCATGTAGGAATGGTGTCTTCACATTCATATGTCTTATTTTCATATCAAATGTTGCAGCCGGAGACAACAGTACTCTAATGGAAGTTAATTTTTCAACAAGGGAAAAAATCTCACTGAAGTCAACTCCCTCGACTTGGGANGCACACCAAATCCTTTTTTCCCTTTACTACAAATCCTTTAGGATTTTTCAAGTAGATTTTCTCTTCTAGTTCCCCATGTAGGAATGGTGTCTTCACATTCATATGTCTTATTTTCATATCAAATGTTGCAGCCGGAGACAACAATACTCTAATGGAAGTTAATTTTTCAACAAGGGAAAAAATCTCACTGAAGTCAACTCCCTCGACTTGGGAATATGTTTCGCTACCAGTCGAGCTTTGAACTTCTCGACTTGTCCTGTGGCATTCATATTCTTCTTGAATACCTATTTTCTATCGATGGGATTTCTTCCACTATGCAACTTGACTATATCCCATGTCTCATTCTTTTTCAAGGATTCCATCTCTTTGATCATGGTGTCCTTCCAGAGTTTACCCTATGCCGAGTCGACTGCCTCACCGAATGACTTGGGATCATCGTTGATGGTAGTTAACACGAGTGCAGAATGGATATTGGGTGGACTATACCTTTCGACCGGTTTTCTTACTATTTATGATATCCTTACTACCAGAGTCTATTGTTCCACCTTTTCCTCTGATTCAGTCGACTTATATGAATCATCTTCTTCGTTCCTCATTTCAAACTGCATTGTCTCGGGATTATTCTTGATCTGAACAATTTCTTCAGGATCAGACTTACCTCCTACTTCTTTGAAGACCACATATTGATTGTACATTGTTCTCCTTCATGCAGGATCCTAGAGCTTATATCCTTTCATTCCTTCTTTGTACCCAATGAAAATACATGTGACTGCCTTCTTGTCCATCTTGCTCCTCTTTTCCTTGGGAACATGCACAAATGCATCGCAACCAAATACTTTGAGATGTGAAACTGAAGGATTATTACCCGACCATACCTCATGTGGATTCATGTCGACTAATGCCGATGAAGGAGACATATTCACCATATATATTGTAGTTTCGACTACCTCCACCCATAATTCTTCTGCGAGCCTAGCACCATTGAGCATGCTCCTTTCCATTTCCATCAATGTTTTGTTCATTCTCTCAACAAATCCATTTTGTTTTGGGGTATATGATGTGGTATTTTGGCATGCTATGCCACACTACTTACAAAACTGATCAAATTGTTTTCCACAAAATTCACCATCGTTGTCATTTCTCAGTACCTTATTCTTCTTATCTGTCTAGTTTTATACAAGAGCCTTAAACTCCTTAAATATCTCAAAAACCTTGGATTTATTCCTCGGGAAATATATCCATGTCTTCCTGGAAAAATCATCTATGAAGGAGACATAATACATGGATCCACCAAGTGAAGGCACTGTAATCGGGCCAAACACATCACTATGCACCAATTCTAGAATCCCATTTTATTTTGTCGCACCAGATGGGAACCTCACCTGACTTTTTTTTCCATATATGAAATGTTCACACACTTCAAATTCTAAACCACATTCAGGAAAACCTTCGACAATACCTTTTCTCTGCATAGCTCGATGTCATTTGTATCCAATGTTTCCCATCCTCTCCTGCCATAACATGGTCGAGTCAACATTCCCTAACAACTTGTATAGGGTTCCAATCCAAACTCCTTTCATTAATACCATCGCACCTCTGACCATTTTGCATGAATCCTTCTAAAACTAAGTGTGCACTCCAACATCACTCATCTTACTAACAAATATCAGGTTTCTTGCCAAAATCAGAGTGTGTAGCACACCTGGGAGGGTTATTTTCCTCCCATCATGTAGTATCAGTCGAACTCTTCCTCATATGACAATTTTGGTTATCGATTCATCCCCCAAGAACACATCACCTCCATTATATCATTCATACTCGTAGAACCATTCTCTATGTGGTGTCATATGATAGTATGCTCCTCAGTTGATCAACCAAACACCTTGATCTGACTGTGTACTAGTCGATACCAGGTACACATCACCTCCCTTATCCTAGTCGTATTTCTCTCAATTGACTGCTTCTCGTCAGATCTCGTATTGACTTCCATCTCCCTCGACTTACAGTCCTTTTTGTAATGCTTAGCTTTACCGCATTTCCAACATCTTCTTGTCGACTGAACTGGGGATTTAGATCTACCCTTTGACTTAGAATTTCTACTGGATAATTTTCCTTTATCTCTTTCAATCGGTCGACCTCTCACCACTAAATCACCTTTGATCGGTCCTTCCATGTTCTTTCTTCTCATTTCTTTTGATAGTAGAGAAGCAACCACRTCTTCTAGCGCTAGTGTGGTTGTATTACTCCCTATATCCACGACTAAGATATCCCAAAATTCTGGAAAAGAACATAATAGGATTATACACTTCTCTTCCTCAATTATTTTAATATCCATAGACGATAACTGGCTTAAAATGGTATTAAACACATTTAAATTCTCAGTCACCGAACTTCCATCACTCATTCTCAAAAGATATAATTTTTTTCTGAGAAACAACTTATTTACCATAGATTTCGACTAGTATAAGCTGCCCATCTTGTCCCACAGTTTCTTGGTCGAATATTCACCTGAGACATTCAGTAGTAATGAATCTACAAGACAAAGCCGAATCATACTTCTTGCTCTTCTTTTGAGTTTCTCCCATTCTTTCGTCGACATGCCTATCGGTTGGGTACCTGGACAGACCGTTTTTTATTGTTCTCAATCTACAAGAAGATCTTCCATTTTAAGCTTCCAAAGCTCAAAATTATGGCCATCGAATTTTTCTATCTCTATTCTTGAACTACCTGTCATTATTTACCATGATCTTTAACACAATTTATGACTTACAACTCTTATTGTACCTAGGGCTTATCTCTTATATTCAAGAATGGTAAATCAAGATATGATACAACTGTCAAAGCTTAACAAAACTTTGATACCACTTTTCAGAGCTTAATTTTTCTCCGATACCACTTGTCAGGAAATGAGATACACTTCCACACAAAACCTAGCAAAAGAGAAGAAGAATTTAATCAAGAACGCAAATGACAAATAAATCACATAGTACACAGAGATTTTTCCCTGGAAACCCAAACCAGGAAAACCAACATTCCTTGAGTGTTCTGCTCTCTTATTGTCTTATTAAATATTAATAAAAGGTTACATGTCTAACCTTGGTCCACACCTAAGACACGATCGACATCATACCCTCTTTCATATGCAAGAACAACATTGTATCCAATCTGGCTTATATCTGCATGACCAACAACCTATAAATTACACTCTTGAAGATTATCCATGCATCATCTAAAGATTCAATATTATCCTTTACGGCCTTACAACATGCCTCTTTATAGGATTTATAGTAGTAAAAACCCTAAATACATGGCGCCCAAAAACGGTTACAGATCCATGCAGATCAATGGCTACAAATCCCACGAATCTCAGGATTATTTTACATTCAACTCCAAGTTGGATTACCAGTCGAATACCAGTCAGCCTTCATTCAGTCTTTAGTCTTCTACCACACACTTGCCTATCAACCTCTTGTCATTTGACCTCTTATACTTGCTATCGATGCCTTTACCATGCCAAATTGCCTCAACCTTCGACTTTGACTTTACCCAGTTGAATAACTTTGACCTTCAACTTGTTGTCGATCTACCTCAACCCTCGACATGTTGTCTATCCACCTTGACTTTTACTGTCAGACAATCCACCTCGACTAGACTTTCACTGCAAAGAATATAACAATCCAACAGAAAATATGGTATTTATTTAAACCCCAAGAAGAGCATATTTTCTATTTCATAAGGTAAGCTATTAGGGAATATTATTTCCAAGGATGGGATTTTCGTTGACCCAGAAAAAACCAAATTTATTATACAAATCCCACCTCCATACAACAAACAGTTTATGCAATCCTTTTTTGGTAAAATCAATTTTGTGAGAAGATTTGTTCTAGATTTTACCGATATTGTTAAACCTCTTCAACAAATGATAAAAGAATGCGTTCAATTCAAATGGACATCGGTTGAAAAGGAGGCCTTTGAGAATATAAAGGATTCCATAGCGGTTGCACCTGCTCCTCAAAGTCCTGATTTTACTAAATACTTCTTGTTGCATACTTTTTCTTCTAACCATTCTCTTGCAACAATGCTCATTTAGAAGAATCAACAAGGGAATGAGTGCCCCATAACGTTTATGAGCACCAAAATCCAAGGCATTGAACTAAATTATCCACTAGTAAACAAGCAATATTTTTCTGTCRACAAATCTATTACACAGTTCAGGTCTTATGTACTAAAAAGCCACACCAAGGTGATYGTCCCTCACCTGGAGGTCAGATCTCTSTTTGGGCAGAGGGAACTAGGTGAGAGATGAGGCAATTGCATGACTTCTTTACATGACTATGACCTTTAATTCAAACCAACAACCATCATGAAAGGTCAAGGATTGTGTAAGATAGCAACCAAAGTCACGGATCTGAGGATCAAGAAGAAGTTGGATCGCAAGAGGAACCAACTCTTTGCACACAATAATCCCCTTATATTCCATCAATTGAGAATTCGTGGTATAATGATCTCAAATACTATCTTTAGAATAACACTACTTATAATCATCTTAGTGCTAAGGTTGAATTATGCACAATGTCATCGTGTTCAAGCTATCTTGTTTAGGAAGAATTATGACGGAGTTCTTATCTGATGTCTCAAGAAACAAGATGATGACAAGGTTCTCAAAGATATGCATGATGGACCATCTAGAGGTCATTTTTTGGTAGAGACCACAACCCACAAGATATTAGGATTTGATTACTACTGGCCAAAAATATTCAAGGATGCTCATGCCTACTCTCGGAGCTGTGACATTTGTGAAAAGTCAACTAGAAGATAGAGCAAGGAAGTTATCCCACTTCAGCCTACATTTTTCAAAGAGCCTTACTAAAAATGGGGGTTGGACATAATCGGTGAGATCAACCCTCACTCATCCAAACAACACATGTGTATTCTAACTACCACTTATTATTTTAATTTTTGGATGGAAGAACTACCATTAACCAAGGTAAATAATGAAGTGGTAATAAATTTTCTCGAACAACACATTATGACCAGGTTTCGAGTGCCTAACACTCTTGTATTTGAGAATGCTACAAATTTTTCATCGCTTAAATTGATTGAGTTTCTCTAGAAAAGGGCATCATTTTAAAATATGTAGCCAACTATTACCCTTGAGGAAATGTTCTGGTTGAATCCATAAACAAAAATATGATTTGCATCCTTCAACAAAATGTAGTCAACCAACATAGGAATTGGCACAATGCTTTACCTAACGCCCTCTAGGATGACCACATTACTCCCAAAGCATCCATAGGGACCTCTCCTTACTTTATTGTTTACTGGAAAGAGGCTATCCTTTCTTCAAATATATATCTCCCTTCCCTTCAACTTACACAACAGTCATGCGAGAAAGAATTCCCTGTCATCCAAAGACATATTAACACCTTGTTAAATATAAAAGAGAACTGCACCAAAGCTAAAACGAAATTTGAATCTCACCAACAAACTATTAAACATTGGTTTGATAAAAAAATTGCTGGTAAAAAATACTTTCAGGTTGGAGACTTGGTCCTCAAGTGGGAAAAGCCACATGAAGATAAAGGAAAACACTCAAAGTTTCAACAATTGTGGCTAGGTCATTTCATAATCAAAGAAAATATCGACCTAGGAACCTATCGGTTACAAAATCTTGAAGGGGATGCAGACCTCCTCCTCATCAACAACCAAATCCTAAAACATTACACCAACTAGCATTTGAGGTGGCCTCCCATTGTACATAAATAAAGAGTTATCTTTCTCATCTTTGATTTCCTGATTAGTCTTTCTTTACTTTTTGCACATTTCTTTCTTTGTTTTATGCTTTGCACTTCCGTTTTTTTTTTATTCAAGTCAATTTTCATTTTCACTCTTTCAAAGGTACTTACCTTGGACTTCTTAGATAATTTGGTGTCTTGGATCTAAATTGGCTTTTAATATGTGACACATTGGTATCAAAAGATTTAAAATATTCATTTTTATTTTAGGACACAACTTCATATCCATCTATGTAACATTTTTGTGCATTACTCCAAGTCAAACCTAGTAGAGGAACGTAGTTCAGTAGAAAACGAGCATTGTACTATTAAATGTAAAAAGAGTAGGTTAATGGTCACACCCAAAAGAAAATTTTGTCTTTGTTTGAAATTAAATGGAAACTACTTTGGAAAGGAATTTGTAGTATTCAGGGCATGTTACTTGGGGATTTATCTCATCTATAATCAAGTTGGAATATCTCACTTTCATAGGTATCATTCTGCATGCCTTTAAAGGAAAACTAGGATCCCCCCCATCCACCTCTCTTTGAAATCAAGAGAATCATATTATAAAGGTAAATACTTGGGGAAAGTATCTCTGCTAGGATTTTAGATGCTTGTTGGTAGAATATCAAGGCTTGTGACACCAGGATGACTCCATCGGGGCTATGGATGTTCGTTGGCAACGAAGCGATACCAGATAAATGCATAATCAACTTGTATTTTTCATCATTCATGATGTATCATTTCCTTGTACTAGTTCTGCTTCCTTCCTGAATCAATCCAGTTAGAAAGGTTATACTATGAAATTTATCTGCTTTGATCATGGTCTTGAACTCTCCCTTGCATCATATAAACTTGTCTTGTCAAAAAATTTCACTTGTAAAAAAACTATGGGACCTACTCATTCTCCCTCGGGTCATGCACTGCAAATGTTTCCTAAGAAGTTTTATGTTTGGATACCTTTTTCATAGATTCATGGCTTCGCCCAGTGTGTAGCCATTTGTGGTTCCATGCATCAATGCCTTCCATTTTTCTTGTAATTTTTCCAAGTTAAGTCATATTTTGACCAAGAAATGGGACCCCTCCTATTTTGAATTAAAAAATCTATTTTCTAACCTAGGAGAATGCTCATTTTATTGACCTACACAAAAGATTATCATTTCCCTTGGATGAACTTGCTTTATCTTTCAAGCTTGTTTTTTTTTTGTTTGAGTTTGACACTTAGATATTTTTTATCCATTGGAGGAGTTGATAAGAACATCCCCGATACACATTGACGAACTTATTGTAAACTTCTCTAATACACTAGTTTGGCCACCAACGGAGTTACAATCAACTACTCTTGTACACAATTTTTGGGCTCGACGACATTGTTAACTTTACCTCTGGTGCTACCATAGGTCTTCCCCACAACCCTTCTGATACGAGAGTTATCAACTAACGGATTTCTTGTCAATTCCACTAACAAGCACTGATCGACAACCATATGTGTTCCCTTTAACCTTGTTGATATGATCGAGATAGTTCCCATCTTCCCTGTCAGTGCCTTCAGAGGCCTTCCCAAGTTCATCTTTGATTCCACTAGGATAGTTCCAATCTCCTTCGTTGGTGTTACTGGAGGACTTCTCAACTTTGTCTCTGGTGTGGGTGGAGTACTTCTGAGCATATTTTCCGATAAGGCTATTCTTAGCATCGATTGGATTCCTCCCAACTCCTATGATTACCTCAATTTGCATGCCATATATATAAACAAAAATTCTCCCCTCCACATCTATGATCATTGTTTTCTTGTCACTAAGGAGGGAAAGGGAGCATTGAGTGATCCGATCAATGAGCTACCTCTCTTGCAAAATTATTTCACTCACCATCGAAGCAATTACCACATCACGTCCATTACAAGTAATCCCTAAATATTAAAGCTCTTTCCATTTGATATGTCTTTGTGATTAGGGTTAACAGGCTGGTATCACCATCGATTGGCTTTTGGGCACCCATATTCCACTGCTTTGCATTTATTTCCCAGGATGTGCCACCATTGTTCTATTCAATCTACATAACCATATCAATGATAAATACCTTGGATTACACACTTTCATACCCTATATAGAGCCATGTGAATCCGCTATTGTTATGAAACGAAGCCCTGAACCCTAAACCAATTTCATTTAAATGGTCTCAATAATCTGAGTGGCCTCCCTCTCCCTCTATAACCTTAGGCATCAGTTTCTTTCCGAGTATCCATGCCATTAACACATTTTCCAAGAGATTTTGTTATGCGTCGTCTAAAGCTCTAATTTGGACTGCATGAATTAAGTTGATGGCTATGAGCCTTCACAAACCTATGAGATTGTAAGAAACCTGCTTTTGGTATAAACCAGTGGAGTTACTATCCTTATCCTTGGTTCTAACCTTACATTTCGATGAAGTCTCCACTAACTTCCCCGATGTGTAGTTTCACTCACCAGTGCAATTAGTGAGATATTCTTCGGTTCACACTGGTGAAGTTTCTACCATCTACTCTGGTACATACCAGAGCACTTTCCATATTTAGCGTCATTTCCACTTTTCTTTATCGATTAATTTTGCATCAAATTTGATGATCCACCTAGATTTATTCCAAACTAAACTTGTCTCCCTCAAATTCTCACCTTGTCTCAGATCAACTTATCTTCTTCAGACGATGACTTCTCTTCTAACATTGAATCAAGTGATTCCTCGGGTATCAACATAGGTTTACACTAATGAATTTACCTTGGACCCTTGTTACCACTGATGATCTCAATGATTCACATGATTGTCAAAAATAACATTTTATGCCATTGTTATATATTCTTTTATCACTAGTTTTATGCACTAATTATGATTGTGTTTGTCACATATCCATATATGTCACCACGAAAGAAGAAAACCAACAAAGTTCCCATGATATGAGCTTCTGGAAGTGGAATCAATAGGGAGAATAACTTGACATCCCACAGGATATCTCTGACGATACTACGGGGCTCTTAGAGAAAGGATAAAGTCCACTCAAATGGGGTGAGGTTTTTCATATGTTCAAGAAGAAATAATTCATTTTGGAATTTGAAGATCGGGATGAGATAAAAAAATATTCAAAAACATTTGGAGGTCAGGATTACATAGGGTGGTGGCTCATGCAACAATTTTCCCTTGTGTCGATGCGATCTCATGGATCCTCAAGCGCTTTGAACTTGAAAATCAATACATACTCGATGCTAATGGGAATCTAGTAGCATCATTACGAGCAGTTGACCTAGCCAAGTATTATAATTTGGACAAGGGAACTCAATCAATGGATGATGAAATTCTCACCAAGTTCACTCACAAGGAAAAAGACCTTTGTAAGATCTGGTACAATCCAAATAAGACATTCAAACTCAGACCGTATGGGGAGTATCCCACCATGTCATTAAGAACACCATATCAATACATCATGGCGATGCTTTATAGACTTTATGGAGAAACAGATGCTTCTAGAATAACTTTATCCATTATCCCTTTTTATATATTATTATGTCTATGAAGGTTCATCATTCAATTGGGTTGACATCATATAAACAACCCTAACATAATTCATTACAAACTTCAAAGAGATCGCTCCTGGTCAATTCCCAATATTTCACGTCTTCTTATCTGATAGATGTTATGTGTGTGAGACATCAACATCCCAAGATGGGTTGGGCCTGGAAGCAAACCTACCCATCTATACATGTCTACTACAAGGTTCTCTGGGAGCACAAATACAAAATGAACCACCACAGGATCTGCGATCACTTATTAGCACCTCTATATGAACTCATATTCTATGCACCAAATATGTGCATGATCGATAAAGCATTGACTATAATAAGAAATATTTGAGATTGATATCTCATGGAGCACTAAACTTAAATCATGGTATATGGAGCTACCAAATCTCCCCATTTTCTCCCAATATTTTTTCCCAACAAATTAGTGCTCCAAGAAGTCACATATCAAATTGTAATTCATAGATTTGGGGCAACATTGTACCAAGAAAAGAAGTCTATCTGGCCCCCGCTACCATTGTGGGTCAGATCATACTCATTTGGGAGGACCAAACTAGCCCAAAATGGAGTATATACGCGCTACTATCTTTTTGTTTCATAGAAGAAAGGTTCCAGAGACATGACCCAAAGAACATAGTCAAGGAACAGTGTAGTGAGTACAAACTTCCATGGTAATACACATCAATCACATGGGATGAAGAATAAGTTCATTGTGGTTCATGGACATAAGATGAAGTTATCATTAGGATGCAAGGAAAACCTATACGAAGAATCATTGATGAGGAAAAATCCCACGAAGAATCCAAAAAAAGAGACGAAGAAGAGCTAGTAGCACAAGCAAAAACCACAACTGCATATAAATATTCCAAATCAACTAAGGAGGAATACCCAGTAGCTGACAAGAAAATAAGGAAAAAGGAAAAGATCCAAAATAAGAAGGAATACACCGCTAATAAGAAGAGAAATATTGAAGAAGACAAGGCAAAGGCAGAAGTTGAAGTAGTAGCAATAGTGGAAGCGGAAGTGAATTCATCGACTGAGAAAACATTAGAAGTCTAAAGAGAAGAAAAAGAAACAACTAAAAAATTAGTAGCAGAAGAAGCAATAGTAGAACAAAGGGAGACAAATGAGGAAATAGTTAAGGCAACCAAAGAAGAGCAATGAAAAAAGGACGAGAAGGCTTTGAACAATGATGCATCCCCTATGGACACATATATCTCAAAACATCAACAGAATTTACTGTCATTCATTTTCAATTCAGTGGAATGGATTTGGGGCTTCATACACCATACAATATCAACAAAGCAATGAACTTGAAAAAGTTCAAATTTGACAAATCCATTGGCCGAACTGTACAACAACATACAAGAAACTACAATGGTAGAGGACATTAGTAAATAACCACTGTACATAGCATTCGTTGGCACCACTTTTAGTACAACAATAGAACGGAACCTCAAGAATTTTTTGCACCTGAACGAAGAAAATAATTCCAGGATTAGAGAACTGGAAGAGTAGCTAAGACATGTAAAGGAAGAAGAAGGAATTTTAAGTGAATTCAAATCATGTGCTGAAAATATAAAGGCATAAATTGAGGAGACCATCACAGAGATGTATGCCTATATTCATTTCTTCCAACAACTATTAACCAACATAATAGATCAGCATAGTCGAGTTCCAACCAACCAAAGTTCAAACGATGATTCAAGCATTCATGGCTTGTTGGACAGTTGGTTTGGACAATTGGTTGTCATTGATGTCAACTCTTGGAGAGTGGTCTTAGAGATTGATTTCAACCCTTGGATAAGTTTGGAAGCCCCAGATATGTGGACGCGATCGTTGAGCAGTTAGTTGTTGTGTTATAGGTCTACCATTGATATTGACACATTGTTAATGTATACACTTGGTATATGATCCATGTGAGTTTATGTACATGGTTTATGCATGGTATAGGTTGGTACATGGTATGGTATCAACACATATCTTGTCTTGGTATGTTGGTTTCAGTACATGCTTGGTAGAGGAATGTGTTGGTGATGGTGGACATTTGGTTGAGAGGTGCCCTTGGTATATGATCCATGTGAGAGGATATAGTGACATGTTGGTCATGGAACCCGCAGTTGATAGAGGAATAAATACATGAAGGTCATTATACTTGAATGTAAGACTATCATAGATGGATATTATGTGCCATGACATTTACGGTGATATACAAAGTACACCATGTAGTTCCTCACAGTTGAGGAGATATGGCTCTGGGAAGTTGGAGGACCCTCAATAATATACTAGAAGCCTCTAGAAGGTCATCAAGAAGCTTAACCAGTCAAAGTGGTTGCATAAAGGGACTAATTATTGAAAGATTTATGTAATTATCGAAAAAGACTAATTAATTATTGCAAGGATAATTAATTATTAAGATTGGTTGTCATTGATGTCAACTCTTGAACAAAGTTGCATGTCGAAGTAAAGTGGCAGTAAACAGAAGATAATTAATTATTGGTGGGATAATCAATTATTGTAGGAATAATTAATTATTGGAGGGATAATTAATTATTGTATGGATAATTAAAGTGTAAACAAAAGATAACAGGATGCATGTGAGTTTCATTTCATCATGAGTTTCATAGCAGTTGCATGTCATTAAGAAATTTATATTTATAACACAAAGAAAAGTAAATTGCAAATAAATTACGTGTATTCACTTTTGAGAATATAGGTTGGAGGCAGAGAAGTCCAGGTGAAGTAAAGAAGGCCGAAATCCAAGGGAGGATGAAGTTTTTGATGATGTGTTCTAAGGTATGTTATTTACAGATCATATTAAAATTTCCACTATAACGTTTTTTTATAGAATGATTCAGATAGTGAAAATAGAAGGATGTTGAGAAGACATATCAAGGTACTTATGGTAGAAATTTATGCTTCTGCGTCATTGTACTTTTGGAGATACATTCTGTGGAAAATAGGGATTTGGACTAGTCCTAAAACTAGTTTTAAACAGGTGTTCCAGGTAAAACAGTAATAACTTCTTCATATGGAATAAAAATGATGTGAGAAAAAATTGAAATGGAAACATTACAAGCCTTAGTTTGTTGTGTGATATTTTCAAAATAAGATATCAAATATTTAGCACTTGGCGTGTCGTACAAGTTCACTCTCTAGAATAGGACAGATTTCAACAAGGTCTGTCATTTTCTCTATAACTCCTTTTCATGAATGATTCGAGTGAAACTTGGAGGAATTTCATAAGACATATTGAATAAGGTTGGGTACAAGTTTCAGAGATTTATTCATTATAGGTACAGATTTATTCTTGTTGAAAGTTATGGTTTGTGACTAATCCAAAACTAGTCTCGTGAGACTACGGTAAAGGTTGATGAAGATGTTATTCTCGTGTTGTTGAAGTTGAGGAAGGTATGCAGATATGTGATCACATAGACTAGGTAATATACAATATCATAGGTTGTTGTGATAGGTTGACAGTGGCAGGTTGTTGTGACAGGTTGACACTGACAGGTTGTGGTGATAGGTTGACGGTGATAGTGATTGTATATCATTCCAGTGACAAGGAAAGTGACAGGTTGATGTGGTAGTGACATATTGGTTTGAATTTATATTTCAGGGCAGTTGAACGGGGCAAGGAAAGTGGGTTGTAGCCTCCTTCCGGTTCGAGCCAAAAAATTAGGGAGTTGGAGCTTCCTTCGGGTTGCAGCCTGTAAATAGGGGGTTGGAGCCTCCTTCTAGTTGTATCTATAGAAACAAGAAGTTGGTGCTTTCAATGAATATACTCTTTGATAAATAATAAAATCATTATGTGGTTCTTTCGCATTGGGTTTCCACATAAAATTATGGTGTACTATGTTTATGTGATGTTTGTGATGTTGATGATATTTTGAATGTCATAATATTCATTGATGGTTTTATATTGTGATTAAAAGTACTAATTGATGAACCATCTTGATCCACCCCCCACCTCTTAGTATTCCAACATAGAAAGCCCTTGGAGTATGGGATCATATCACTCTACGACCAGTACGATGTTTGGATGGCCACCGTGGGATCATATCACTCTACGACCAGTACGATGTTTGGGCAACCTACATCAAAGACAAGGGTACATGAATAAGATGAAATAGAAAATTCATATTTGCTGACAATTATATTCTATTTTATTTCCAAATGCCATCAACTTTGTCCTCATTCTCACACATGTCAATAGCCATTGAGGGGGAAGCTGAAAGTTTTTTATAACTACTTCTTGTGGAATTCAAGAAGGTATTTTTCGGAGTTACTATAACTTCTATAAATAAAGGAAGAGGTCCATTTTGTAGGGGATCTTCAAGAATTGTCTATTCACTAAACTATTTTGGAGATATTACAATGTTAACTAAAATTAACAATCCCTCAAGGCTAATTTTGATAGAGAGAAGGACTTTTGTAAATGGTTTCTTGCTGCGAACTACTTTCAACAGATTGTGTACTATTTACATGTGTTGTAAGAATATATTTTTTCCTACATACTTTTCTTATGCAAATTAGTATAGTTCTCGTGACTTTTCTATTCTTTCTTATGTTTTGTCATGAGAATATGAGTTTCTTATATCTGTGATAGCATGATTTAGACCAATATGGTTATGTATTTTTATACATGTGTTTTCTAACCTCGCTACTTCATAAAAACTATATGAGTGAAGTTATTTGCAGGGATTAGTTTCATTTTCAGCCACTCATTTGGTTATTATAGATTTCTCCTAGCTAGGATAGGTTAGTTGTATTTATTTATGCACTTAGTTAGATTACATTTGCATTTCACCAACCACCCAATTACCCCCCATAACCAGTAATGGAAGTCGTGCCACAATCCATATGGGTCTTCTAAACCAAACGATGTATAGTCTAATTCGAACCATGTACCGGGGAGTACCCCTTACCGTTGAATGGAAATTCCACCCCATCAACATGCTCTCAATGAAAATGCCTTTAAAGAAAAATATTTTGTGAAATACATGTAATGATTAGATGACATAAATTGTTTTTCCTTGAGAATCCCACTAAAAATATTGATTCTAGTTTTACTGAAGTTCACTGCATGGAGGACATGAAATAAATTTGAGGTTGATGTTTTATTTTTCCATTTTATTTTATAAAACAACGTTTATTCGTAACATGTGTTAAAAATCCACTTATCACCTTTTAATTTGTTTTTTTTATTTATGTACTGACGTAATTAATGTTTCCAACCACCCAAAATGTGAAAAGGTGGTGAGTATTAATGAAGTAAAACTGGAAGTGGTTTGTGGGGGTTTGAAATCATGGTTTTTTGGCCCAATCTCAAAGTACCACAACCATTAGTGAGTTAACATGTGGATAGATGATGCTAAGTGGTTTTGGGACTTTGAAATTGGGTTAACGTCCCTCGATTTCAAATTTACATGGAGAAATATAGCCATTGATCAACATATGTTATGCGTCGTCCAATTGATTTTTCTTTTCTCATTATTTAAACGTGTTATTGAATCACACTTTGTTTTATTTGAAAAATATGGACATTTGGCACCCTCTGGTTTTTTTTTAAGCTAAAATTTTGATAATTCATCTCCCCTTGACTAATTTTAACTCATTTTTTGAAAAAATTAAGAAATTACTCATAATATGAGTTATTAAAATGTTAGAGTTACAACAGTTATGTCCTTCATTATGGTTACATGGAGAGGTTATCTTTCTTATAAAATGCCCCATTTAGGAGGAGTAGCATTATGAATCTTGAAGGAGGGAATCAAGCCCTAGACAACATTGGGTTGCTTGGATTCCTAGATGGAGGCTTGGAGTTGGCTCAAGGATGCTTCGGTTGCAATAATGTTCATGTAGGGGGAGTGGACCTTGTTATCACTATAACAATGTTTTGATGGAATCCAAGTTTCAAAACTTAGCGAGGGGATAAATAGGTGTAGAGGCATGATAAACAGGAGGACGGGGCCATATCTAGCGGAAGGAGGCCAAGTCTAGCGGAAGTGCGGAATTGATGGGACCCGGTGGGCCACAGATTGCAAGCATCGCAGATCAACGGTTGGGGATCATTTCAGGCTAAGAACTAGCGCGGAGGTTAATTCTTGAAATCGGGCCGAAAATAATACCATGGTTTCGACTCAGGGTCACGTGGCGCCATCAAATGCATTTTAGGGTGAAAATTAGTCTATTGCAAACCACTTTGTCTCATCCATGAAATCTGGCGTATATAAAGGGGTGGACCCTTGTCATTATTTTATAATTTTTCAAATCAATGGAATGTTTGAAATTGACGTGACTGCTCCTTTCGAACTGAATCTCAACAGTGCACCAGACTCATGCATCTTTCGTTCATTCGCATGTATTTTTCATCATCGTCATTGACCTTGTCATTTTGTCTGTAACAGAACAATATCCCCCGCCAAATGAGGAATCCATAGTTGACAGAGATTATGATGTGTTTGATACCGAAATAACCATCTCACCCATCTCCGTATCCAGAGCCAATTTGTCGGATAATATAGGGAAACATATACCTTTTCTCGAAGCAGTTCAGGCCTCCATAGTCCCTTATGTCGTCGAAGTCGCATTCCCTTTCCCAGAATTCATAGGTTGGTGCACAGAACAATACTCATAAGAAGAGAAGTTTGTTTTAAATAAATTAGGGTTAGAGGTCCTATGTAGAGTAGATATCCTATCAATTCGATACTCCCTCGGCATACCAAAGTCTCCCTCTATAGCGTATAAACCCTTCGAGGAAGAAAAGCCAATGACAGTTTACAGGGAATGCCCCCCCGAGGTCAAAAACCTATTTTTGCAGACAATTGTTAAACCCGAGAATTATTCTAAGAGTTTGTCCTTGCCAATGAATGCAAACGTCATGGTTATTGAAATCTAGTGGGCATGTTCCATACTCAGTCAGATTTTAGGTTTAGATAATGACAAATATGTAGTTGAGGTCATGTTAGGTTTTATGTTAATTTTTTTCCAACAGAGTCTAGTCAGCCAGCACGTATCATTTTTTAAGGATTCATAGTTGATAATGTACATAAACAGCTAGTGAATTTCCAATCACTAAGGCACTTCAGGTATTACACATACTTGCTAAAGAAGTTCATGAAGACAAAAAAGATAGATTTCCCTGAAGCAACATTCATCTCAACTGAATGCAAAAGAAACCCAATGCTCACATAAATAATATCATGTCCAGAATTTACAGCTTGATCTTCAACACCAGCCTGCTAAGAGTCCTAGAAGACATGAAAAGTTATTTGCAGCCAAATCCAGAAAACATAGTGGGAGATTGGGTGTTGTTCATGCACTCTACTATAATTTGGGTATATGATTGTCAAGAGGCCCCTTACCTTCTACCTATTTTTCTGACACCCAGAGTCTTTGCCCTGGAGTTCATCAAGCAAAGAATCATCTTAGAAATAGAACATTTCCTGAAACTGCACAAGGCATACAACCTGAAATTTCCTTTCATCATAGGACCATTTGTTGTAAAAACTAGATCCCCCTTATCTTAGATCCAGACCAAACTCAAGGAGTTTGGATTTTCACAACTACAAGGGAGAAGATATGATCCACATCATTTCATATCTAAAATAATATTTATGAACAAACAAGACCCTTATGAGCATGAGTATGTGGAAGGTTTTGACAAATTGGCAAATTTAGAAACCTGTGTTGATATGGAAGCCATCTTCCAGCCTACTCAAACTCAACAAGTAGGTCCAACCCTACAGCAGACTCAGACACAATAGACTCCTCAGAAGTTGGTACTCAAAGTTCCCAAATTAAGTTTCTATACCAAGAGAAGCAGTTCAGAGGCCCTAGGCACCAATAGTCAGCAGACTACTCACAAGAAAATAAATATCACACAGTCCCCACAAATAGTATATCTAGAGGAAGAAGAGCCTAAAGAGAAAGTAAGTATGGATATGGTGGAGAGCAGCACCTACAAGGAGGAAAATGGTAAAATAAGCATGCCCCAAGGTGAAAGTAGCTCAAGAGCTTTCAGCAGCAAAAAACACATTTTGATAAAGCACATGGAGCAATCTATCAATCTAAAGAAGATTTAGCAAAGCAATATGTTGTGAAAGGAAGTTTGGCCATGAGTGAAATAAGAGAGTTGATACCTGAGGTAGAAAATATTTCTCAACACAAGTCTTATATGTTCACAGTCAGGGATATAGAGAAGAAGACACTCAGCATAGCAGTTGCAGATGAGAATAAAGTGTCTGAGGTTAAGCTGCATTATGAAAACAGCAGTGCCCCAGACAAGGTGAAATTCCACATAAACACCAGTGACATGTTGTATTCGGACTAATTGGGTCTGAGCTTGAATATTTCAAGGATGAAAACTCATGCACTTAAGTTGGAGGGAGAATTGGGGCAAGAGAAAGCATTCAGTAGAGCTTGGCAGACTCAAGTCAAGATATTAGAATCTGAAAGCCCTCGGGGGGTAAACCCTTCCTTATAAGAGAAAGACAAGATGATTGAAAGCATGAAGAAAAAACTAAAGATGCCTACCATAGAGAATTCACAAATAGTAGAGTTGGTTGCTCTAGAACAAGAGAAAGAGACATTTTGACAGGAAGCATTGAATTACAAGGCCAAAGTATGGCAGCTGGAGAAAGAAAAGGTGGATTGGTCACAAGGACAGGCAGAAGTATCAAACAAGGCTATAGGTGTAACTTGTACTACAGAAACTGGTTCAAACATTGAAGGACTTGTCCAAGCTATGTCACAAGTTAGATTGAAGGCGGGAGAAATCAAAATCCTTAAGGGAGTTATAGAAAAGATACAGTAAGAAATGAAAATAAAGGATGAGAATATGGCCCAGTTCCAGAAAGAAAATCAAGCTTTGCAGGAAAGAGTAGACAAGTTGAAGACAAGGTTGAAAGGTAAAAGAATTTTTCATGGAGCCAAACACGTCATATGGGACTCTATTGTTGTTGAAGCTTCCAAGTTCAAGGTGTACCTAAATTTCATAAATGACAAAGATAGCATGGCCATCATAACCAGAAGTAGGTGCACTGTTGTGAATGAGACACTGGCGAAAAAGCCCTCGGAGTGGGACCAAAATGCTATAAATATGATAAATTCCATTCCCACTATTGAACTTTAGACCATTGGGGTCAAATACAAGACTACATTGATCATTTGGGCCAGGAGGATCATTGCTAAGCATAAATTGCTCAAGTCAGTTCAAACCAAAGCCATACAGATGGAGCAAAGTATACAGGAATTCAAGGATTTGTTTGAATAGTTTTTCATCAAAGGCCTCCCACCATTTTGGGATGGCAAAGGGAAATTATATGATCAGGAGGAATACTACTCTCACCTCTCCCAGTGCAGAATGGATCACTCCAAGTTTGAAGGCCTGGAGGAAAACCTGAAAGGAACAAATTTGGTGGAATATTTGACCATGGATTTTGAGATCTTAAATTAGTTCAAGATAGTAAATATCGGGATTCCAACCATGACTTATGCCACTTGCACTGACCTGGAGATATTGATCAAGGAAATGATGGACTACGAGATCCCTTATGACTTGCAATGGAAAGAAATAGTGCAGCTAGGCAAGATAAATGCAATTCTCTAGGAACCAGCAAATAGCCTCCAAGTGTCACCAAGATGGCGGATTTGATAGAGGACCAAACAGGACAAATGGCGAAGACAGAATCCAAAGAGTCATAGGAATTGGTTTCGGATGCATGAAACTGTTTTTGTTTGATAAATCATTGTAATCAATTCCCATACCAAAACTGTTGAATGTAATTATTATAGTCAATTTTAGAAGTTGAAACGTTTCAGTTCAACTATTGTAATCGGTTTCTAATTGAAAGGAACTTGATTGTATAAATGCTAGAAGTTTTGAATGAATTAATGTTGGTAGAAGTGCAAGGGCACCTTTTTAATTGTTATGAACTCAATTATAATTTTCTGGAGTTGAATTGAATACATATGCAGAAGCTTTTGAAGTCTCTATGAAAAGAATCTAATGGTGGTGATATGAGTTTTGTCTCCTCTCCTTGTATGTATTTCCTGTGTTCTTTAATTCTATTTTCATTTTCTTTTGTTTAAATTGGATAGTTAAAAGCTCAGAATACATCTTGTGATGCTCTTGGCTTAAGAAATTTAAACTGTGTAACCCTCTTCCTAACTAATTCAAAATTCATTTCAGTAATGCTCTGATGCAGTTACTTGTTTTCTCTTTTCTTCTTACACTCTTCATAAATACAATTTATAACTCAGATTCATTACATCATTTAGCCTTTATCCTCTGGAGAGTTCTACAGGCTAGTCATTGTTTTCATTCACTTTCATAATTTCGACTCCATAGCCCTAAGTGTCCCTCCCCTTCCTTGCCAGCAACTTTATAAAAAAAACCCAAAACAAACTAAACCTAGCCATTGATTGCCAAAGAAATAGAAAGTGACACGAGAGAGCCCTCTCTAAGCTGAGCAGGCTAGTACCTAGCTCTAAAGTCGGTTGAAACAGTTACCTCTGTCGTTTGTTTATCAGCCGAACAAATTTACAGAGTGCTAACATTCTGGCGTTGTTACCAGGGAACGAAAGTGAAATATTCCCTAGGAAAAGAATGACTTAAAGCTTCAGGTTTGATTACTGAGGGTGACAGTGAATCAAATACCTTATTGGCTGAGATTATTTTTTCCCTAATGAGTCCATTACCAAGAGACTAGTTGTACCAAGCAGTTTGAGCTAGAAATCATGGCTCCCAAGAGAATTCACACCAAGAGAAACCCAAACCCCGAAAAGCTTGTGCACAAAAGAAAAGAAAGGAAAATTATCCCAGTCTTGCGTTTAAACAGATGTTTATCCTTGCCCAAGGATGGAGTAACAAGCGTTGAAGATCTTGAGTTTGATGTAAAATTTGAGCAAACTCTGTTCATAACTAAATCTGAGTCATGTTTGAACAAAGTCATGTTTGAACAAAGTCATGTTTGAACGAAGTCATCTTTGACGAAAAGAACTTCCAATATTTTATTTTAGCTGCATTTGCAAAGCCTATAGTGATCCATACTCAAAACCAACAGCCACTCCAACCCCTCATAGTAGCCAAGGAAACTAGATTTTCTCCTCTTGTACTCCTTTCTCAGTTACATGATTTACCTCGGGAGTATAATCTAAGGATCAAACTGTATGATGTTGAAGGTAGTGTGTCAACCCAGAAACATCTAGACTGATTCAATAATTTTATAGACTTGGAAAAAGTAGATTTTGAATATGAAAAAATGGGGTTGTTTGAACAAAGTCTTGCAGGAGAGGTGAGGAAATGGTTTAGATCTCTTCCAGTAGCTAGTATCATAAATTTTGAGGCCTTTGAAACCAGTTTTCTTGCAAAATGGGGCGACAAGAAAAATCCCCTTCAGTTGTTGACTCAGTATAACAACATGAGGAGGTCACCTAAAGAAACA